>PVIU01004190.1:0-92471 GCA_004026605.1 Ondatra zibethicus
GACCCCTGGACCACTGCAGGCAGATGGGACCCCTGGACCGCTGCAGGCAGATGGGACCCCTGGACCACTGCAGGCAGATGGGACCCCTGGACCACTGCAGGCAGATGGGACCCCTGGACCAGTACAGGCAGATGGGACCCCTGGACCAGTGCAGGCGGATGACACCTCTGAACCAGTGCTCTTCTCCACCCCAGCTCTAGGCACTCTGATGCAAACTGGATCCTGCCCCATCCTGCCCTATCTGTTGTAGGATATTTGATCATTATTGCATTATTTACGGGAAAAACCTGTTTTCTTGTGGTGCCCTAGCACACACCTTTAATCCAAGAGTTTTCTACCTGAATATTTTTAACAGGATTAAGCAAAGTCAACCATAGATCAAGAGGCGAAGAAGCAACCAGTTGGCAGGAAATAAGGAGGATTATTTTTTAAAATAATTTATGAAATTATTTATGAAAAACCTATAGTGAGCAAGAGGGAGTCAGGAGGATGGATGGAGAGATGCATAAGAAGTAGAAGGGAGGGACATTGAGTTTGAGGAGTTTTGTTTTAGACAGTGGAGGAGGCAGGAGGCTTCTGGGCTATTGGCCAAGGAGGAAGGCTAGCTAGGGGTTTTCTCTGACTCTCTGAATTAGTGGGCTTTCTCCCCAGCATCTGGCTCTGGAGTCTTTATTGGTAGTAAAGTCAAACCGTTGAGATTTAGTCAAAACAACACCTACCTGCTAGGATTTCTAGCGCTCTTTTGATAGAGAGACCCTGCTAAGCCCCGTTTACGCTCATCTCATTTAATCAAGGCAGCACTTGTGACAAAGGTTATCATTGTCCCTACGTGAGATATGAGGAGGTTGGGGTGAAAGCACTGGTTCTCGAGCACCTTTAAACACCTTTATCCAAGAAGGTAGAAAAGCGAAACCTTGCCAGGAAGTCATGGGAATCAGTGATCAAACCCAAAAGCAGGAGGCTCCTGCAGACACTGCAAGTTAGCCTGCGCTTCCTCCAGGCAGCTCACAACCAATGTAAGAGGTTGTAACACCGCCAGGTCCCTGGTACCCTCTCCAATGGGGGCCACACCTCCCTTCTATCTCTGGGGCTGTCTGAACAAGGCTGGGGTCTGCAGGCTCCGTGTTCCTTGGCCTTACCGGAGCCGCAGCTGCTACTACACCTTGCCGTCTGCTGTACGGTCTCCTTAGGTCTCCGCTCACCTGCCCACGTCAATCTTCCACACACACCTGACCGCTCCAGCTTCCTCCAGACCTCCCACTTCGTGTTCCCCTGCCCTGAACTTCCCTGAGTCACTGCTCCAGAGCCATCTGCTACCAGTCTTCCCACTGGTAGAGCCCGGGACTGTCAGATTCAGCTCAGATGCTTGAATACCAGGCTGCAGCAGGTGATGACCCTCAGCTCAGAACACGGCATGCCTAAAATTTCCATCATTTCCCCAAGATAGAAGACATAAGTCGCTTCTCTTGATTTCCCCTGGGGCCCCCGGTTCTGACCCTTGCACCACAAAGATACCTGTTTCTTCTGCACTCCCATGGGAGCCTTCCTGAGTCAGACAATACCCTCAGTAGTCACTGCGTTTCCTTTTCTCCAGGCCAGACAGCTCCAGTTCTTGAAGGACAAGTTTGGAGGTGGAGAAGTTGGGTGGTGTGAGTGACTGTTAACGCTGGCATCGTGGGGGGCAGTTTAGGTGAGGAACAGGAAGACAGCCTCCCATTTTTGTGTATTACTGACTTACCATTTGGATTTTTTGCAATGTATTACATTCCTTCTGGAATAGATTTTATTGGGATAGACCTTATAGGAATAGATTCTGCTGGCCATTTTCTAATTTTCTCAGACTTTCTAATTTTCATTAGACTTTTACCTTTGGGGAAGAAAATGTACCCAGGGGCTATATTAAAAATGGCTCAGCAGTTAAGAGCATTATCAGCTACTGCAGAGGACCAAGGTTTGTTCCCAGCACCCTCATGGCGGCTCATAGCCATATGCAGCTCCAGTTCCAGGGGATACGACGCCTTCTTCTGGCCTCTGAGGGCACTGCACACACACAGTGTGGAGGCGTATATTGAGGTAAGCAGACAGAGGGATTCCGTAAATGTTCTCAAGGTCACGGTCTGCTCCAGGTGCTGTCCTGCTTCATTGCTCAGCTGTGGTGTCAGTGCGTGGATAGATACACTCGTGTTTTTTTTTGTTTGTTTGTTTGTTTTTTACCAGGATTTAAAATTTTGGGCGACTCTCACAAGTAGGAAGGACTCCAAGAAAGGAATGCCTTTTGTTCGTAATTACCGTGTGTGTGTGTGTGTGTGTGTGTGTGTGTGTGTGTGTGTGTGTGTGTGTGCTCATGCATGTGTGAGTACTGAATTGTCATAACACACAGGTGGAAATCACAGAAAAACTTGTGGAAATTTTATTCTTCCACCATGTGGGTACCCAGGATTGAATTTGGGTCATCAGGTTTTAAGCATCTTTACCCACTGAGCCATGTCACTGGACCTTGTTTTGAATCCTCAAATATATTTCCTTTGTACTATGCCTTTTACTTTTTATTTATTTATTATTTTATGTGCACATTTGTCTGTACGAGCATGTTGGAGTCTCTGGAACTGGAGTTACAGACAGTTGTAAGCTGTCATGTAGTTGTTAGGAAATGAACCTGGGTCCTCTGGAGAGCAGTCACTGCTCGTAACCATTGAGTCACTTCTCCAGTCACTGGACTATGCCTTTTTTAACTTTGTTGCACTGTGATCAGAGAACACAGTGTCTAGGGTGGGCTGCTGGAGTTGCTCAGACTTGCTGTCCCAGCTGGGGAGCTGTCAGTCCCCTAAGTTCCGTCACCGTATGTAGAGCCTGTGGTTCTGCGAGTTGGCCCTGGTGAGCAGCTCCATGAAGCCCATTCACTACATTGCTTGAGTCCCACAAATACCCCTGCCAGCATTTTGTCAGCATGACCGCTTCTTTGGGTTGTTAAAGTCTTCGAACGATATCGGGGAATTTTGGGCTGGTAATTTTTGCTTCTGATATTTGAGACTCTGTGGGTAAGAGTGTAGAAACTGGGGATTGCTCTGCTGATTTCCTTGGAGTTGTTTTTGCTATCATTAAACAATGATTCCTTTGTCTTTGGGGAGGTTTGGAACCTTAGAATTTATTTTCTTTGGTGGTGCTATTACCAGGCAACTTTTCTGGCTAGCATTGATGGGTCTATATTCTCTATCTCATTACTTGAATTCTTTCTGTTTCATCTTGTTTCAAACTGTTTTCTATAAATAGCATGTTTGTATGCTTTGGTTATGTCACATTACTTATGATCTGAAAGTTTTTATCTTGAATACTTCCATATAGTTCTACTCTTTATGATCTAACTTCTTGTTTGTCTTGCATTTTTCTTATTCCCTTCCTTCCTCCTCTTATCTTCCTTTGGATTTCCTGAGAATCCTCTGTGTCTCTCTTTGTCTGTTCTGGTTTGGAAGTCACGTATTCTGTCACATCTAACAACACGTATTAGAAAAGACCCTGAATTTACTCCTCTTCCCCCAACAGTCCCTCACATGTCTGCCCTCTACCTGGTCAGCATGAGACCTTGGAATGCTGTTGCTTAAATCATGCTCTTGTCAGTATTGCCTGCCATTATTATCTCTTCTTCTACTTGTGTCTAAATCCCCAAAACCAGCCATGATTTTGACAGTCAATATAATTTATTGAATAATCCTATTTAGATTAACCTTAATTTGCCATTATATTGGTTACTGTGACTTCATAAAACCTACTCACTCCTATGTTTTCTGTCCTTCTTGTAGGCAATGTGTAGTTGAGTCCCCTGACTTTCCTTACACACTCTGCCCTTCGCCACCCTCTGATGGGCCCATTCAGACCACTTAGGTCCAGAGTGGTCCTTACAGAACTGGCCTGATAGCTACTGCTTATAGCTTCCTGTTCTGCAGTCTCATTCTTCTCTCTAACCTCTCCTTGCTTTAGTTCCTTTCCCATGATTCCATTTTGCTTCTTCTGTTAACACTGCACTTACTCCTTTTAGAAAGTTTTATAAATTACAGTACTTCCCTTGGAATTTGTCATACACAGTCATAACACTCCGTCTACCTCCAAAGTGACATTATTTCTCCTCATTGGTAGGTAGTACAGGTACTTCCCATTCCCTCCCTCCTGCCCCCGGGACATTGTTGCGTTCATTTCCTGTATCTATTTATATTAATTAATTTATATTAATCACTCCATCCAGTATTATTATTATTAATTTAAACTAGTTTTAGTTAGTTACACTGGCTTTAGACCAGTTGAGAACAATGAAAACCATAGGTTTTATTTCATCTTCATTCACTCTGGCTTCCTTCCTTTTGTAGCTTAGTTCCTGAGTCGGATAACTCTCCTCCCCCTTAGATACTCAAATGCTCCCTTTCTAATGTTTTTAGATTAGTTGACTTTATTTTACGTGTATGAGTGTTTTGTCTTCATACATGTGCATTGAATGTGTGCAATACCTGTGGAGGTCATAAGAGGACGTCGGAACTCCTGGAACTGGAGTTACAGATGGCTGTGAGCCACCATGTGGGTGCAAGGGTAACAAGTGCTCTTAACCTCTCCGTCACCTCTCCAGCCCCTGAAAATTATTTCTTATAGAATTTCACGTAATGCATTTGAATCATATTGAGCCCCATTTCTTCCCCCTAATTCCTCCCAGATCCACTCCCTCCTTCCTACCCCCTCAACTTCCGATCCTTTTTTTCCCAATCTCCTATTGACTCCAGCTTATGTACTCCTGGGATGGGCCATCCCCCGGAGTGTGGCTGACCTGCCAGGAGATGCACCTTAAGCTTTTATCACATTGAATATTAAACCTCATTCTTTGTTTACACAGTTTCAGACCAGAAATATCTGTAATTCTTCACTTTCTTCCTCTAACAACATGGTGGGGTTTTATTTCTATTTCACTTGCTTGTTTGTTTGTTTGAGACAGAGCCTCACTGTATAGCTCAGATTGGCCTCTAACTCAGAGACATCTGAGTGCTGTGATTAAAAGCATGCATGTCTATGCCAGGAGATACAGTGGTTTTCTATTTTCTCATTTCTTGCGTGATTTTGTCTTGGATCTCCTGACATTTGACTGTGACAAGCCTCCACGTGGACAGTTTGGAGCTTGTATGGGTTGGGGTTCTCTGGGATTCTTGCATCTGTGGGTTAGTCACTTGCCTTTCACTGTGGGAAACTCTTGGCTGTTACCACTTCAGGTGTTTTCTCATTTCACATTACATACATGTGGTTCCTCTTTACATTTCCCCACAGTTCAGAGCTTGGGGGCTTTTTTTGTTAATTTGGTTTGTTATTTTTCTTTTTTTCCCCTCTCTCTGCATTTCAGTTTGGGAACTTCCTGTTGATACAACTTCAACAAACTTGATTATTCTTTGCTAGGCCTTATGCACTCTATCAGTGAGCCCACCAGAGGTATTCTTGACTTAGGTTCCTCTTTTTCTTCCTAGCACTTCCTTTTGAGTCTCCATCATTTGCTATTACCCATATGTTTTTGCATCCTGCCTACTTTTTCCACTAGTGCAATTAACGTATCAAGTATACTTATTTTAGTTCTTGAATGTTTCCAAAGTCTGTGTTGTGTGTAGTTCTTCTTGGGATGCCTTCTCTCTTCTTGCTTTGTTTTCTCTTGCCTAACTTTCAGTTGAAACATGCACCATGCACATGCAAGATTGGGGTTACGGCTCAGTAGTACAGTGTTTGTACCCCCAGTCCTAGGATTCAGTCTCCAGCACCCTGCACACAAGGTCCTGAAATGTTCATATGATATATCAAGTAGGAGGAATGGCAGCGAATAGGACTTCAGCACAAGGTTCAGTGTAAGCAGCAGATCTCTAACTCTGTTTTTTCATGCTTCTTCAGAATTTGCAGCAACTGTTAACCCTGGGACCTCAGTTCTCTGATATGTCAGTAAAGTCTGTTTATTTTCCATGTGTTCAGCTTTATTTTTGCAGTGAAGGTGGAAATGACAACTTCTAACTCCACCTCTCAGAGCTGAAACTCTCTAATCTCTCTAATCTCTCGCTGAAGTCACTGTCTAGCCACTCAGTGAGAGGCTTTGGTGGTAGACACCACATTAAATGATAAGTGATTGCTTATTTAATTATAAGTCAAGTGTTACTCTCTCCTGGGGTTCAGGGTGTATGTGTGTGTATGCTCAGGACCATGTGTGTGCAAGCACATATGTGTGTGCAGGTGTACATGGAGTCCAGAAGTCATCCTCAAATGCCATTCTTCCACCCACCTTGTAGAGACAGGGTCTTTCATTGGGTCTTGGGGCTCCCCAAATTGGTGTGACCCGATGGCCAGGGAGCCCCAGAGATTTGCCTGGCTCCACCTCCCCAGCACCGGGATTCTGTGTGCACATGTGATGATTCATTTCAGGATTCTCTCTCTCTCTCTCTCTCTCTCTCTCTCTCTCTCTCTCTGTGTGTGTGTGTGGGGGGGGGGCGATCGACTCTATGATCTCAGGCAGACACCGCACCACCGAGCTACACCCTCAGCCACGCCTGTGCAGAGTAGTGCTTAGGGTGAATTTAGGGATTTTATGACTTCATTTCCCCCATTCTTTACCTTTCTCTGCTGTGTTTCTAGTTCCTCAACTCTTGTCTCCCAAACAATTAATTTTCTATTCTGCTGTTTCTTAGTGGGCGCTTACCCTGTCATTGAACTTTTAATTCTAATGGGTATCAACCAACCACTTTTATTTCTAGATGTGATTTTCTAATCTGTATCTTTTTTAAAGATATTTTAATCTTTTATAATGGTTTTTACTGTTTCTTTTCATTTTTCTGTTATCTTAGGTTCTTGGAGTTGGATTCTCCAGCTGTCTCCTGTCTCACTCTCATTTCCTTGCAAGGTTTGCATCTTTTAAATTGTGGGATCATTTTGAGTAGCTGTGGCTTATTCTGTATGGAGAATAAGGGTTGTAGAAGGGTCAAGAGGAACGAGTTTCCACGTGCTTCTCTGAGGCATCGCTGAGATTACACTGACATAATTCAGTTAGTATAAATTTATACTCGGGTTTCTTATGCAAAGTATGATGTGAGAAACCACACCTGGATATAGCACAGGTCTGAGGTTTCAACGTCTTACTGGAAACTTTTATTCTGCTCTGAGTCTCTCAAGATAAGGATGAGCCTGGCCTACGGCTTTTTCCACAGACAGTGCGGGCCTTCCAGCTGTTGGGCAGTTTGCCAGTGTATCAGTGACAACTCTCACATCACATAGGCCAGATCTCTGCCAAAATCAGCAGCATACTCCAACCCCTCATTCACTAGAAACAATGCAGGACGGGCACTCTGGGCAATCAGGATGGGCACCCTGGGCCACCAGGACGAGCACCCTGGACCATCAGGATGGGCATCCTGGGCCTTCATGATGGGCACCCTGGGCCATCATGATGGGCACCCTGGGCCATCAGAACAGGCACCCTGGGCCATCAGAACGGGCACCCTGGACCTTCACAACGGGCACCCTGGGCCATCAGAACGGGCACCCTGGGCCATCAGGATGGGCACCCTGGGCCATCAGAACAGGCACCCTGGGCCATCAGAACGGGCACCCTGGACCTTCACAACGGGCACCCTGGGCCATCAGAACGGGCACCCTGGACCTTCACAACGGGCACCCTGGGCCACCAGGACACTAGCTCTGGGAGTTTGGGCTCTATGTTCCCTCTTCACTTCAGCCCCTCAGGATACACCACTCTCCCAACCTCAGACACAGCAGAAGTATTCTACTGTTGCTCTTAGTGCAGTGCTCCTATCCTCTGAAATACGGTGAGGGAAACCTGAAGTGGACCCGACCGCGTTAAAATCTGTGTGCATTTTAAATATAATTTGCAAACCAGGAAAGGTTTGTTCCTATAGTTTTGAAGAGCTTTATAATACTAAATTCCTTAAGCCAAACTTCCAGTGTGGCTTCAAAACTAACCAACCTATTGGACAAGAATGGCTGGTTCTTCCATCCTTTTTAATTTGTATTTTATTCTTTGAGCTGGGGTCTCGTCAGGCCCAGGATGGCTCAATCTCACCACGTAGCCAAAGATAGCCGAGCTTCTGCTCCCCCTACCTCTACCTCTGAGCATTACCACACCGAGTTGGTGTGGTGCAGACACCGAATCCAGGGCTTTGTGCATGCTAGGCAGGTACTCTACCAGCTGAGCTATGCACCCAGACTGTTTCTCTTTTTTAAATTGCAGATAGTGGGCAGTGTAGTTTGAGGGGAAACACCTCGACCCAAGTCAGCTCTCACACAGGGACTTAGGCTGTGTCAGCCATTATTTCTTTCTGCCGCACACTATAGCACAGGGGGCCAGTGTCACTGACACAGCATGTCTGTAAGATTTCCAGGATGAATGAATGAATACATGAATGAGAGAGCAACCCAGCAAGGTGCAGGTAGCTCTGTGACAATTCCCTTGTAATCTTAAACGCCACAGACACGGAATTTCCCTGTCATCAAAAAGAGTGGAAAAAGACAGGAGGGGGGAAATGTAACCATGTCAAAATAAAAATAAGAGATGGGTTCCGATTAATTTCATACCTTACAGAATGCTAAAGCTTAAAAGAATCTCAAGAATGACCCAGTCTAATCCAGCACCACAGATGCAGAAACCCTGGAAAAACATTCCTGAAGCCTGGGGGCCCCGTGCTTTCATTCTGTGACACCCCCCTCAGTCATCCCCTAAGAATTCCCTTGTCTCGCAAAACAGACAACATGATTTGGGGAAATCCACCCTTACAGTTGATCCACAGGAAGAGAGAAGAGTGTCCAGTGGCTTCGAGGGTGTTTTCAAAGCTGCCAGGGACCACATGGGTGTCTCTGGGGCAGTGTCTACACAGCAATGCCAAGAAGGCTGAGTCCCCAGACCCAGCTCATTTTCACACTTGGGGCTCTTAGCAAGGATGACGACAGGAAGGGAAGAGAGAGGGTCGTCTAGGTATACTGGGTACTTTTAGGGACCTAGAAAGCAAGAGTTACTGAACACTCCATGCTACCATCTCAATCCAAAGACACGGAGACATCGAAGTGAAATAGTGTGTATCGTGTGGGTGTCGTCTGTACCGCTCTTTCCTCACACTGGGGAACGAGACCTCTGCTCACTCCTGCCCTGCCACAGGCAATCCCTCACCCTGCCAAGGAACACGTGCTCACTTCTCATCCTCACTTTGGGCTTGCAGTGCTCCCTTAGCTAAGTCATGGTACAGCAGTCTCACTGGACCTTTGCTGTCCCATCTGCACAGTTGGGTGACGGGTTTTCTTGTGGCCTGGGAGGAAGAAGCATCGAGTGGCTCTTTGCTGAATCTGCCAGGGCCCGTGGTGAGCAGTGAACACACACTGGCTATGACTCTGCAGTAAGAGTTAGCATTCTGTGAGCCTGAGTCAAACAGGAGACAGGGGGTGTGGGTTTATGGGGCCATGGGTGACTCACAAGAGTGGGCAGGACTCTTGCTTGGCCTGGACCAAGGGCACGGGGTTATGTATTCAGGTATGGACTGATGCTCCGTGCGGGGAACCAGTGAGCAGCAGATTAGAGTGTGAACAGCATCAAAGAAAGTGCCGCTAAGCACTTGCCAAGCTCTTCCTTGCGTCCACACGCAGGCGATACTCACACATGTGCACATGCCAGCCTGAGAGACACAGAAGCCGCTCAGCTCCTGTAGTGCAGGGGGGTGAGGCCCTGCCAGAGCAAGAGCATCTTATGGGCAAGTAAAGGGACATGGGACAGTGAACGGTTCCGAAAAAGACAGACTAGGGAGGAAACCACAAGCACTTCTTGTGGCAGGGTGGACCGCAGGAAGAAAGCTCCAATGGCCACATCAGGGGCAGGGCAAGAGGCAAGAAGTCCCAGTGAAGATGGATTCCTAGGAGGGAGCATGGTCCAGGCCACAGCACCTGGATTCTTTGAGACTCTCTGATCCCGAAGCAACATCAAATGTCCTCACTTCCACATCCCGTCTTTTGGGGATCTGAGTCCCTGACTTCCTGTCACTCAGATGATAGTCCAGCTCCATGTTGGAATCCTCCAGATCTTTGCTCATGCTGTTCCAGCTATCCAGAACACCCTCTCCAGGCAACACTACCAACTCCATAGGCCCAGATCTGCCCAGCCCTCCACACATCCCCAGGAACCTTTTTGTGATTGTGGCCAGATATACCTGTCTCCCTATCCCTCCTCACTCTCCTCTCCTCCTCATGACAGGACACACATACACCAGGGAGGAAAACGAGCCCCCTGAAGCCGGAGCCTCACATCCCTCCCCAATGTTCAGGCCTTTATTCTGGTTCCTGGTAGCTTCTGAGTCTGCCCTTGAAGACCAAGATCAGTCTTTCTGGGTAATGCCAACAACCAGCCCCTTCCCACATGGAGGATGCCCATGGGAGCAGGCAAAGTTAGAAACCAGTCCGCCTGCTGGCCGACAGAAGAACCACCATGCAGTGGGCAAAGCGGCTCAGGAAAACAGGAGGCACTTCTGGTGGCTTTCTGTTAGACAAGGAACAAGCCAGCTCCTGATTTAACCCCCCATGACCTATGAACTTCCCAGGAGGTCAGCAGTACATCCCTGTCCCCAGCTGTCTCTCTGTCTCGGCCCCAATGGGAGGGAGGGCCCTGGGCCCGTTCCATTTTGCTCCCGTATTGATCTGTTGGCAGCAATGGGCTGGATAATTAGCCAGGAATTAGGGTTTCTATTACAGCCAGGAGGCTGCTCCAGCTGATTTATCACCTGAATAATTTACTGTGATTGAAAGGAAATTAAAATGAACTCCATTTGACAACTGTGAGCTTTTATGGGCTTTAGTGAAGGCTCAAAAGCCAGATTAATAGCCTAGTGTTGGTTAATAGTCTGCTGAGGGTAAATACAGCAGGCTGCAATCGGCTGCGTCCTCTCGGTGGCCGGAGGAGGGACCCACTCTGCCACAGCCAGTGCCCACCACAGTGACAGCCAGCATCAACTTGAGTTTTACTGAAACAGATTCCACTGCTGGACACACATGTGCATCCGCGCACACACACACACACACACACACACACACACACAAACGCACACACACACGCTCACACACACATGCACACATGCACGCACTCACATCAGCAGATTCTTTTTGCCCCCTACGTCTCTTGCTCTGTGGTAACTTTGACTCACCCGTCATCTAGGGAAAACAGAACTACTTTTTTAATAACCATTTTGAGAAGGAAGTGCTTCGTTGCCCCAGAGTGAGTCTCCTTAACCTCTTCCACCAAGGCAAAGGGGATTCTGAGTTTCCCTATGAAAAGGGGAAAGAGTCCAAGATGGCCGCCCACTCAGAGCAGAAATTAGCAGGAAAGGCTCCCAGCGGTGACCTCGGGACCACCCTGACATTAAGTCAGTGATGTTTTTGCCAGGAATGGGGTGGGTGAGGTGTCCAGGCCCATGTAGGTCCTGGGATGACCCACAGACTGTCTGAGGAAGGCCTGGCAAACACTAGCCAATCCGATAACAGATCCCAGAACCCTCCAGGAACACAAAGACCCGTGACACCATCTTGAACAACAGGACAGGGAAGAGCCTGAGGCCAGACTCCAGCCTTGTGGCCTCAACCATCCTGGGCCTGAAAATGGGTATACAGTTCATTTCAAAGTTCAAATCCATAAATGGGACCTCAGAAGTATGACCCAGCCTCTTGGAGGACATTTAAAGGGATGGTCCCGTGTGGGGCTGCACTCGGTCCCTGGGAAATGGAACACTGTCACGCAGAGGTGCCTAACCTCTGCTCTTACTGTCAGTTGGCTGCAGCTGCTGTCATTGTCCACCGTGATTACACAAATAAGAAAACTGAGGTCCAGAAAAAAAAAGCGAGGAGTTCAACAGAGCAGGGCTCAAAGCAAGGTCCCAGCTCCTCAGTCAGGACATGCTCTTTATTGCCCCCATTAGATCATTCAGTGAAAGTAACGAGCCCAGCGCCAGGCCACTAACAGACGCAGGCCACTTGATTTGCTGGCAAATGGATGAGATGGCCAGTCTCCGCGGCCAGCAGCTCAGGGGCCCATTTCTTAGCATCACTACCATACCACTCTGGGGGATCACAAGGGTCACAGGCAGCACCCGCGAACAGTCATTCAGAAGAGAGTGAGCAGGAGGGGACTGGAGGAACTCATACCCTTGATGCCTGTGTCTTACCCAGCAGCAGCCCCTTGCTCAGCTCAAGTCATCATTTGTCCCCAGTGACTGGGAGCAGGGCGCAAGGGTGTGTCATTCATAGTCCAGTGCCTGCATGTGTGCAGGGCGCCCTCCAGCCTCACCTTCCATCCCTCCTCATTACGGCGTGCCTCAGAGAGGTGAAGCAGATTAACCAGAAAACACTGAGTCAGTCATTACCCTGCCGGCCGTTTGCCTTGCTAGACCTGCCTCGGAACTCACAGACAGGGCTGCACCAGGCCACAGCGTTCTGAAGGACACCGCAGAAACACATCTTCCCAGAGCCCGTGCAGCTCAGGCCTCCTCCCTATTGGGCCTCATCTCCTCCTGAGCCCGTGTGACCTCGGCCTTGGGATCCCGTGGCAGCATCTCCTCCTCAATACGATTGCCCTCACAGCTAATGCCTCCCCCTCTTCAGTATTCCACATCAACCATCGAGCTTTCTCATGTCTGTGGCTCCTGAGTTCATATCATACCATTCTGCGAAAGAATTGACAGGGATGATACCTGGCTTGTGCCTCTGCCCCCTCCAAGTCTGGCACTATACTGGGCCCACTGCTCAGGTGCAGGAAATGTGTTGGACCGGTGAGCTCCAGAGCGAGCGAGGAGGTGCCTGGACAGTTCTGGGATGCCTCCCAGTGAATGCCTGCTCTTGGGCCCATCTTCCCGGACATTGAAATGGATAAAGTGGAACAAAGCTTCAGGGCTTCTGCGAGACTCCCATGAAACGCAGAGGGACTTGACACTCAGTGTCTGTGTTTCATTCATACTGGCTTAATGGAGATGCTGACAACCTTGGGGGGGGGGGAGCCAGGCCGGGCACAGAGCCCTGGACCCTTGGTCACTTATTTGCATCTCACACCACTCAGATGAAATGTGGCTTTTACCAACTCTCAGAAAGACTCAGCAGTGGAGGGCGGCTGTCTGAGAGAGTCTTCTCCACAAACCTAGGCTCTAGGATGGGGTCAGCTTTGCCCAGTGCACATGGCCATGTCACTTGCAGGGGAGGGATCATTTAACTTGTAAGAGAATGAGCAACATTGTCCCTCCGTCCATACGACCAGGCTCATCTCTTCAGCATCACCTCCCACCCTGTTCCCTGAATCCCAGCCACACTGATCTTTCCACTCCTGGTCTCTCCACCTCACCTCAGGGCCTTTGCCCTTGCCATTCTCTCTGCCAGACACATTCCTCCATGCCCATATCCCCTATTGTTGTTTACCATGGCAGTGTCCAGGCTGGCTAGTCTCTGCCAGAGGGTCTCATAGGAACTTAGACATCTCTCGAGTACCAAGCTTGGATTCTTCTACAAATCTACAGGTTTGGGGGCAAGCCCAAGCTTATCTGCTCACTGATGGGCACATAGTATCTGGTTCCATGCCTTCCCCATACTAGACAGTTGCCAGTGTTTGCTTAGTGAATACTTGCTGAGCAGTCTTAGGCAAGCTGCTTTGTCTCTGGCTAAACAGTCTGTAAAAATTCCTCATCTCAGAGAGAGCCATAAAAGAAAGGCTGGTGTCTGACTTACCTGTCAGAGCAGGGCCTTCTGATGACTGACCCCATGCCTGGACTAGCCACACCTGCCAGGAGTCCCACGATGCCAAGCATAGGCCAAACATCACAAGATATCATCTGTACACTCCATTACTGTGATCCCGAGGCCAAAAAGTGAGTCTATATATATAGATCATGTTCCTAACCTGACAGGATGGCAGAACCACCTGGAGTGGCCAAGAAGTTCATCACATACACCCCTATCCAAAGAGCCTTGGGAAAGCACACATTCATTAGTGGCAGAGCAACCATAGGAAACACGTGCCTCTGTGGCTGGCTACAGACAGAGCTAGCTGGCCAAGAAGCCTCAGAGGCCCCCTGAGCAAATCCTCCTGGCCTTGTGGGATGTTGTGACCAGCCAAGCTTGGCCAAAACCAACAAAAAGCCCACTTTGCAAAGACCCTCGCCCTCACTGTACAGATGTCCCTGCCTCCAGGAATGACCCAGGCCTGCATGGTGGCAGCAGGTGTAGTGGGCAGGAGTCACGGCGTACCTGCTCTGGCTTGATGGGCTCCGTGGTGGTGAAGATGTCTGAATAGTGCTGCCTCTCGAACACGCGGTCCAGCACCTCCAGCTGCTGCTGTGTGAACAGATCTCCCCGCATCTGCTTCCGGAGGAAGTCTCTGCCTGGAAGTGAGTGGCCGTTTGGCACTGGAGACTCCTGGATACCTTTGGTGAGCATGAGAGAGAAAGGGTAAGTGGAGGCTATTCTGCCACTCACGGAGGAAAGGCCAGACCCTGAGACTGGGGAGGGGCTGGACTGACCCTCCAGCCCAGCTCCCTGCCCATGACAGGAATTCAGGATCTGCGGGACAAGGTCACCTGCTGCTAACTGCAGAGCCAGCCACTCATAATCGCACGCTAGACACTGTGCAAAGCCCGTCTGTTGGGGGTTCTGTCCCTTGCTTTCCACACGGACCCCTCATACATGTGCCGTGGTTTGTATTTGTGCTCCTTGTGCTTATGTGTTGCAAGTTTGATAGTGAGTGAGTGTGTAAAAGGGGTGGAGGGGAGGAGGTCATGAGATTAGTAGCTCCCTCCTCTCTGACTTCCTGTCTAGTGGTGCCTATTCCTCCTGCTTCCTCCTCCCCCTCCACATCTCAGCTCTGTCCTCATCCACACAAGCATGTGCACACTCACACTCACACAAGGCTGAGCCTGCACCACAGGTTTGAACTTGCAGAATCATGAGCTTCTTTGCAAAGTTACCTGCCCTGAGGAGTTACATGGCAAAAACAAAAACAGGAACTAACTCAGGATATTACTATTTCCCCACTTCGCAGATGAAAACTCCAGGCCTACAGTTTCTTTGCCCAAGGATTTGAGCTCAGGGTGACTCAAGGACTTAGTCATGGGTGGTATTGCCCCTTCTGTACCTCACCCTGCGTATCCATCACCGCCATCGTGCCCAGTCTGTAACACACTGTTCTAGGAAGGTAGGAGGACACTTGTACCATTCGAGTCACACACTTGTGCTAGATGACTTGACAAAAACCTGTCAAAATCCCATGTGTGCTGTCCCTGAGAGACTGCATTTCTGGAAGTATATTTTATAGATGGCTTATGTATATGGAATGTGATAGATGCAAAAGGCTCTTGGAACAAAAGGCTTGAAACAACCCAAATTCATTCATAGGGAACTGACTAAACAGGCTATGGCATTACTTGAACAACGGAAAACCATGAAGCAGTGAACAGCAAGCAAACCAAGATGCAAAGACCTTCAGGATCCATGGTTATGTGAAGATGGCTTGATATGTTCTTGCTAATGTTCAGATACATGTATTCTGTGTATACATAATTTCTAGCACAATATGTAAAAGAAATATAGCATATAATGCATATAATGCAACTGCCTTTTGTTTCAGAACTTGCAAGCACTGCCTATTCTTATGCATAAGTTAAGAAAGCATTCTGCTATGTTAGCTGCTCACTATGTCTGTCTCTGGGGATGGTGTTTTTAGTTCAAAGAAAATACAATGAATTATTAATTTGAAAAATGGGGTTGAACTGTCTTTTGTATATTTTGGATTTCACACACACACACACACACATACATACACACATGCACACCTGCAATGCTCTCCTCAGCAATTGCTCTGTCCAGTCAGTCATCCTGTCCCAGCCACTTCTGCCACAGTGACCTTGCACTCTAGAGCACCTATCAAGTTTCTTGCTGCCATGGAGATCATATCAATTTTTAAGCTATTCCTTTCTGCCTCCCTACTTCAGCTAACCTCTTCAGTCTGCACACTGCCTCCCAGGCAGCCAGCAAACTCTAAATGAAATCAACTCCCACCAAGATCTCCACTCTTTCTCCTACTGGTTGTTTCCTGAGAAGGCCCACCTCTGCCTTGCCTGGAGGCTTCCCAGCCAGCCAGACCCTCTTCGCTGAGAGCCCTGCAAGGGTAGGGCTTCATCTCCTGAGGAAGCCCAGGGAGGGTGTCTTGACTCTGGCTCCCTGTGGACAAGGTCATTGGTCACCAACTAGGGCCCAGCACAGAGTGAGGGTTTGGGGCATGGAGCCAACTCAGGTTATGTACAATAGGTCCTTGGGCCCCTTGAGAACACTGTGTGCACCGCGGGTTCAAGCAGCTTAGCTGGGACCTGTACCCACTTCTACAGAGTCTTTCAGAAAAAGGGCTGGCCTTGTCCAGCTGTGACTTTCTCTAAGTCAATATTGGCCCCATGGGCTGCACTCAAGGGAACTCAGGCTGCTTTGATGACCCAAATGCTACCAACTTGTCCCAAGAAAGCACCTCCATTCACATGTCTAATGAGTGGGGAAAGAACTAAGGGACATTTCCTTAAGAAGTCATGGGGTTGCCTATAGTCCTAGAATTCAGTAGGTGAAGGCAGGAATATCGAGAGTTCCATACTAGCCTGTCAAAAGATTCTCTGTCAAGAATAAAAACAAAAAACAAATAACTAATAGCCACAAAAAGACTTAGGACACTCCTAAAGACATAATTACACGTTCAATTTAGTAAATATTTAAAAAGTTACTCTGTACCAGGTAATATTAAAAACTTAAGATGATTTTGTTTTTAAGTATGTGTATGTATATGTTGTGTCTGTGTGGAGGGGTTATGTGTTCATAAATGTGGGTGCCCACAAGGCCAGAGGCCTTGGTTCCCCTAGAGCTGTAGCTACAGACAGTTGTGGTATGGGTGCTGAACCAGGGACCTCTGCAAGAGTAATATGTACTCATAACCACTGAGCAATCTCTCCATCTGGCAAAATTAAATTTTTATAAAGCAAACAAGAAGAGAGGATGCAGTGGTGAGGGATGCAATCTCGATAGGACAGCCCACTTCCGTGAAGAAATCAAACAAACATGTGACTGCACACAGCCCGACAGTAAGCATAAAACAATGCACAGAAATACACACGTGTAACCATGTAAAGCTAGAGGGAATGCCCCAGCCCTGGGGGAGTTGGGGAGAGCTTCTAAGGGGCGGGGGCTGTGTTTGAATCCCAAGTAGAGGATGGGTAGGAGAGGAACGGAGAGGGAGAGATGAAATCCCAGGAGACTGTAGAGAGGCTCAGAGGCCACAGAAAACTTGAATCTTACTGAAGGAGCCCTGAGCAGACTTGAGCAGCTGGGGAAAGAATTACCCACTTCACGTCTCAACCCTAGGCCCTGTTTCCTAAACTCTGCTTCCAACCGCATCTTTGGAGACCAGGAGCCAATCAAGATAGCGTTTGCTATCAGCCTGTTAGCTGCAGGTTACCCAATCAACCCAGGAGTAACACAAACTACACTTCTCATTGGCCGCTGGCACACACTTCCTCCTCCAGGATGCCGTCCATCCTGCTCCAGGACTTTTCCAGCTCCCGTTCTTAGGACTCCAGCCACCCCTCATCTTTGCAGCAAGCCCCTGGCCCTTCATGCTCACACTGCGCTATTCGCTAGCTCATCTCTGTTGCTGCCAGATGAAGTACCTGGGCAAAGCATTTACGACCAACACCTTAGTTCTGCAAATTTGGTCTGTGCAAATTAGGATCCCTCCATGGGTCTTCACTCAGCCATTCCCTCTTGCCTCAGCCCAGCTCTGCAAATGTTGATGCAAAGGATACAGCCATAGACAAGATAGCCCTTTCCTTCCTGGGGTTCCATCCGTGGAAGAGGCAAACATTAACTGGAAACTAATCAGGCCAGGCCAGGTGCAAGTATCAGCCAAGATGAGCACTCTAGCAAAAAAGGAATCTGGTGCCAAGAGGGCAAGGACATGCCAGTCTGCCTCTGGATGCAGCACACAGTGGGTGCACTGTGGCTGTGAGCTACACCAAGAGATCATGTGCTCAGAGGCAGCTACAGAAATGAGCACAAAAAAATCATCCCCAGCACAAGAGCAAGTCTGACCCGCCAGGCAGGCAGTGTGACGGTTTGTGGCGCTTCAGAGATGTTGACTTAATTGGAGGCCGTGGTCTTAGAGACAGGCTACAGAAAAACTCAGACCGGTTTTATTCCAGGGAGAAACTCCAAACTCACATCATAGTATGCTTAAATATATAGACAGATACGGGCAAAAGTGCAAAGGTGTACAGG
The DNA here is from genome assembly GCA_004026605.1 of Ondatra zibethicus. Taxonomy (NCBI): domain Eukaryota; kingdom Metazoa; phylum Chordata; class Mammalia; order Rodentia; family Cricetidae; genus Ondatra; species Ondatra zibethicus. The sequence continues at coordinate 18,331 of PVIU01004190.1, forward strand.
GGCACGGTATCTTTAAATCTTTTTTTTTTTCGGCTCCAAATCAAATAATATGTAATAGACCCAGTGCTGGGCTTAGTCAACCATGGCTCATAGAATTAACATTCTGGAAGCTAGCTTCAGGGGAGCAAGGGGCAGGAAGCCCCTTCTCGGGAAGCAAAGAAATTCTGGCTTCAAATTTCAGGTTAAGCCAATGTTATTCAGAACCCAGCTTTGAAGCTAAAAGCTTTATACAATTGGGTTTGGTCACGCAAAGCAGGAAGAAGCAAGATGGCCTGAGATTCCCATCTGGTGGGAGAAAGCTTTCTCTTGTGTGTCTTAAAAGATCATAGAGCCATTGCGTTTTCTTCACAGCACGGCGGATTCTGGGAGTTTGCATTTATCTTGAAGGGTTCTGGTTTTTTTTCTTTGAAAACCACCACACACTTTATGTCTGAAGATGCTTGCTGAGAGCAAAAAGATAAAAACAAACAAGAGTCTGCAAAACTCCTCTGGCATCATGGCCTCTGGGACTCAGCCTCATCTGGACACTGAGGAGCCCTGAGAAACCAGGTTGGAGTCTCAGCAGCAGCCGCTAGCTATTCTCAAAGTTCTGTTTCTCCACAGATCTGGGAGAGCCCCAGAGCCATGCAAACCTCTTCTGTTCTCATTGTCCTCACAGCTTGTCCCCAGCATGGCAGCCAGGCCCAGTGGGAGAAGTATTAAGAGCTGGCAAACCTGGGTTCCAGCTGTGTGTGCTTGACTAAGGAGGTTGAGGACCACTGAGGTACTCACTGAAGCTGAGCTACAGTGGTACACACCTGTAATCCTCGCTCCTGAAAGGCTGAGGCAGGAGGATCAGGAGCTTGAGTCCAGCTTGGACTCCATAGTGAGTCTGAGGCTAGTTTGGGCCACAAAATTAAATCCTGCCTTAAAATATATATAGAGAGAGAATATAAAGCCATTTCTAACTCCTTTCTCCTTCAAAACTGACTTATATTTTGTCTGCTAAATAATATCAAATGATCACTGTCTTCTCTGTATTGCATTTATAGGCAATGCCACACATACAACTACCAATGCCCTAAATGATTGCTTCAGCCAACCAATATCTAATTGTCAATGCTTTGTTTAGAAATGGACTAGCGGTAAGGAAGAGATTTCTTTAGGGAGAGAGGCACCTGACAGAGAAAGGAAGAAATCCTCCCCCCACCCTGGTCTCTCTCTCCCTCTCTCTCTCTCCATCTCCCTCTCTCTCCGCCTCATGTGTGTGAGAGACAGTGCATACGTGTGTGCATGCCTCATGTGTGGATGTGTGTGCGTGCGTGCTCACATGTGCACACGTGCATCCCTGTATGTGAGAGAGAGCGAGCATACATGTGTGCATGCCTGTGTGTGCACATGCGTGTGGGCATCCCTGTACGAGAGAGAGAGACAGAGACAGACAGGCAGAGAGAGAGAGAGAGAGAGAGAGAGAGAGAGAGAGAGAAATGCTACAATGGGACCCAAGGTTTTGGGAAGAATAGAAAAGGGCTCTATCCCTGAGCCATGCCACCCAGACCTAAGGCCTCTCTTTTCTTCCCTGGAGCCTTTACAATTCCGGCAATACTGCTCAGGCTCCACTACTGTGTTTACAGACTCTCCACCCTTCTTCTGGCCCCAGGTCTTCCCGTGGTACATCAACTCTGGTTCTACTATACACCCAGAAGGCACACTGCCAACATACAGACCTACCATTTGCCCCTGGGGTCCTGAGCCAGCCTAATGGGACTCCGTTGTCATCTAAGGCATTTCCAACTTGGGTCAAATGAGCTGAAGGAACTTGGAATTGACCTTTGCAAGTATAGTGACCAGTTCTACAAGCAGTCTAGACAGCCATGGTGACCCATACCTGAATTCTCAACACTTTGGAAACAGAGGCAGGAAAATCAGGAGTTCAAGACACAGCAAGTTTAAAGCTGGCCTGAGACACGTGAGACCACCTCAAAAATTAACAAACAAAACCAAATAAAAGCAACATCTATAAAAGCAAACCAGTCATGTTAATTCGCATCTTAAATGTTTTGGGCAGAATTCATAGGATCCTTGCTGTGGGCAAAACCATGTGTGGAATTTCTCCACAGGAGGGACTCAAGGTCACACAGGCTTCACCAAGGGTAAGGAGCCAGAAGGGGCTGAGGCTGGCTACGTTAGCTGGGGCTACATTAGCAAAAGCATTTCTGCATCTGTCCCAGCAATGAAAGAAAGAGGCTTGGCAGAGACAGTGGGCGCTCTGGATGGCCTCTGCTGTCACTATCACTTGCATTGGAGAAAACCCTTCAAGCCTCCCCTCCCAGGCCCAAGGACCAGGAGCCTCTGTGATCTGCCTTCCCGGAAGTCAGGACCAGTTTCTGCATTCCCCGCCCCCACAGTGCTCAGCAGGCTTCTGCCTGTCTTCTGATGCCTCTTCCCTGCTGTTTCACTCCGCGCCCCATATTGGCACACCCTTCACCCTGCCCAGCAAGTTCAGCCTGAAAGCCACCTTCTTCCCGCAGCCTGCCTGAAAGTCTGAATTAGTCACCCTTTCTTCTGGGTCTCTGTTAGAGGGCTTTTCACAGGTCACAACTCCAGTCTGAAGCTGACTTCCGACCATCCTTCCTGTGAGCTTGGTCTCAGGGAGAGGATCTCCATTTCTAGTCACGGGAACTGGAGAGACTCCGTTGTTGCTCAAGATCACACAGTAAATACATAGCAGAGCACTCCCAGGCCTCTCACTATGCATGAGGATGAAGAGGATGTGCTTCGGGATCCTGGGGAAGCCTGGGTACTCCATATTTACCAACCCATGATACCTAAGCAACTTCTCCCCTCCCCCCGTGTGTGTGCGTGCTCATGTGCATGTGCTTGTGTGTTTTACTCAAACTGAAGCCAGAGCCTTGTACGTACTTTCTAAGCGCTCTAGCGCTGACCCTTTTTCACCTGTTATTTAAGGCAGGGTCTCATGGGTCAGCCAGTCTGGCCACGAGCTCACTCTGCAGGCAGGCTTTGAAGTTACCATTCTCCTGTCTGAGCTTCCAGAGTAGCTAAGATTCCAGGCTTGTACCACCAGGTCCTGCCTGAACATTTCTTTAACCTTCCTAATTCTTAATTTTCTCATCTGCAAAATGGGATGCTCATCATACCTGGAGTTACCAAAAGAGTCATTGCAAGCCACAGAGCCAGACACCTGGTGCATAGTAGGTGCTGTTTCTAAGACGGCGGGTGCGCTAGCTCATTTCCCTTGCTGAAGTGTGAGCTGTCTGAGGGCAGAGGCTCTGTGACTATCTCAAACAGGAGATGCTGATCTTCTGCTCAATGCTTGTTGACTAGAGGAATAACCTAAGTAGGTGCGAGGGGCCACGGGGCTGCACGCTTCAGGGAAACTCCACAATGGCCAGCTTCCATGATGAGTTCAGAAAATCAGCCATTGCCTCTGTGACTCTGGAGGAGGAGGGAGAGCAACAGCTACAGGTTGATTTCTACCTAGGATTTGAAGCAGTTCACAGATGTCGACACTGGGGTGGATCAGGGACAGCCTAACAACCTAAGAGGGTCTGAGGAGGGGCTACCTGAGGTCAGGATGCATGAACAGGTGAAAAGCACCAAGCCAGGCAAGGTCATGGGAATCTAGGCAGGGACAATCAGAGCCAGCTGGCTGCCATTTTAGGGAATCTATGGGGGAACCAGACTTCTTTCTAGGGACCAGGGTGGCAGGACGAGGAATAGTCCATGGCAGCCCAGAACCCAGATAACGCTTCAGGTGATTTTATACATCCCTCCCTAAACTAGGGGCACAGAGGGAAATTCCACTGGAACCACCACGATTCAGCCATTCCTTTTACTCAGTCTCCCTTCACAGGGAAGGAAAACACGAACTGTAAAATTGGCAAATGCATTCAGGTTTGACTCAAGCGAATCTGACCGTGCTATGTGTTACCCAGTGAGTCAGAGGAGCGGGTAATGGAAAGGACCCAAGGGACTAAATATCACTCCCTCGGGGACAGCAACAGTGAGGCCAGATGGCAGAGCACTTTGTCTGGGGCCAGACAGAAGGTCCAAATTAAGCTGCCAGCCAGGCCACAAGGCCCCTGATGCCGACACCAAGTCTACCACTCAGGAGTGGCAGGTGGGTATCTGGTGTGGCCCTTGCTCCAGAGCTTTGAGGGTTCAAGTCTTAACTCCCACCCTGGGGTGGAGGATGCAGACAGTGGACAATCAGGCTGTTGCGCCTAGAAAGCGATGGGAGCCTGCAAAGCCGGCAGCCCTGGGGTCAAGCAGCTGACTCGCACACTCTCACAAACCCCCAAGGACAGCAAGTGTATTGCTGCCCTAACTTCGAAGACGAGGGAAACAAGGCACAGGGGAGTTAAATTCCTTGCTCAAGGGACACAGCTGAAAAGTAGAAGACATAGGATCCCAAAGCAAGCGGGTATTCCATCGGCATGTGCTCTGAACTCAATCTAGCCTACTCTGCATAATCCAGACTGGGACAGGACAGCTCAAAAGGGCTCCTTGGAAACAGTTCAACTTGAGCCCTAAGGTGAGCTGGAAAGAATTAGCCAAAGAGAGGTACTGTACAAAGTCCACTAACCCATGCAAGGCCTCCCTCCCTAGCTGCCCAGCTCCAAGACTCCTTATCCAAAACGTAACCCCACCCCCAGGACGCAGCAGTCTGTGTCCCTCCCCCCGCTGTGCATAAATAAATAAAAATAGTTTCAAATCATATACAGTCTGCCTTCTTCACATTACCCCTATTTGAGTTTTTAAATCACTGTTTTATTTTTCCGCCTCCAAGGACAATATAACTAGAAAGAAGGTTCATATGTTGAAGTGTATCTGTCTGATCATTGCACAAATGTTTTCAAGAGAAATCACTATATTCCTCCAAGATGGTTATGGGTTTAGGCATAGATCAAAGTGAGAGGGGAAAAAAAGATATATCATCAGAGATCCAAAAATACTTTTCATTTGGAGAAGATACCAGGCCATTTTGATAGGGCTGATGGAATCCTTGTTCTGTCTCCATTACCTGCCTTGGGCAGCCCCAGCCAGGAGCCAACGGCCAAGATGATATTCGCCATAAGATAGTCCCCGATATATATAGATATATATAGATATATATGATCTTCAACCTCTATTGATTGACCAATTTCACAAGCAAAGACTGGTGAAATGAAGCTGAAATGAACATCATGCTTTAACTCATTGAACCTATCAGGCCTGAGTTAATCTCACTGTCCACTGTCCCTGATAGAATTCAATTGATCAATCATGTTTCGGTGATAGTACCATTTCACTGGCTTATTGCTTCTTCATTTCAGAGCTTGACCTGTTAGATATACTCGGCCTGGCTCGACTTCTCTTGGATACACAGAGATCGGCCTCTGCCTGCCAACGTGTGTCATCTCCCGTCCCAGCTGAAAAGAACTCGAGAGGCTTTTGTGTGTATCTGGTGTGTTTTCCCACCATGCGCGCACACAAGAGGGGCGGGTTTATGAGAGAACAGCAACCACAAGTGCCCAGAAGGCTCTTCTTTCAGCATGGAAGCCCTGTTCCTTCTTCCCTATGGGAGCAAGTTGATGTATTTGGGCTCTGAACTCAGCGTATTTCTACATTAGACAGCCAAGTGGAATGCCTAGGGAAAAGGTGCACCAGAAAATGATAAAAATAACAATCTCTACACCTCAAACATGTTCGTGCTGTGACATTTACCTGCTTATCTGATTCTAATGATGACCTCAGTTACCAGCAACAGATTATAGCTCCCAATGTGCAGATGAAGAGGAAATGTGCTCTTTGAGGTGGCAGTACCTGCCTTGGGTCACAGTGTTACCAGACCAATTGTGTGTCAGTTCCTCTGCACCTCTGACCTGCAGAGACCACCCCACGGGCAATTTCAGAATGCCCAAGGCATTTTAGGCAAGCTGTTTTGATCCTGACTTCTTGGATCTTTGCACTTTTGTTCTGAAAACTTTTGAATTTAGGATGGATTCTAAGATTGTCTGCAACCCATAAGCTTGGGGGACGAGTTAAGTTCAGAGTCACTCAAAGTCACCCAGACACCTAGCAGCCTCACAGGAATTGATACCTTTGCCCTGAGCCCTCCACTCAGGACTTCCTGTCTTCCCCTAGAAGGTTCCCTAATTTATGCCAAAGTGTCCACCTGTATCCACAGCAAGAACCTCACTCTCCATTTTCAACATGGTCCAAAGAGCTGTTACAGTTTCTTTGTGGCATTTAATTTCATTTTCCCAATGAAAGCCAAGATGATGCTTGGGGAAATCAAGAGGTTGTAACTGGTAGGGCTAGTGACTGGAGGAAGAGACTCGTGCAGCAGCGTGAGGGTCTCTAAAGAGAGCAAGGCAACAGCAGTATGTATCTGGTCAGAACCACCTGTCTGCTCTCAGATGGTGGGGGAAGAAGCATCAATAAAGCTGGCGTCTCTAGGGAAGTCACTGAGGGAGCTGGCACAGGGCTGAGACTTAGAGGTGGGACAAAGAGCTTCAGGACACCTTCTATGCCACATTTCTGACACACACAAAAATGACAGCCCATCTTCCAGGAGGCTTAGTCCACACATCCAGAGTCCACAGTCTCCGTCCTAGGAAGCCAGCCCTTTACCTGACCTTATCAATACATTCACAGTTTGTCTCAGGCACTTGGGAAGGAACCCTGAACCCTGCATGATCTAATGTGGCCGCGATGTGGGGAGCTTGCTGGGGAGAGGCATCGCCCAGGCAAGCAGGAACTTCTTATTCGGAGAGAGGCCATGGCAGGGGAATGGCTATCTACATAAGCAGCAGGTGCAAGACTGTTATTAGCAAGAACTGTCTCTAGAAGTGGTGGCTGTCTAGGGGTAGGTGACGAGAGGGAATGGGAGGGTCTGGCTGCTCTCTTAGCAAGATCCGCAACTGCTCACAACTGATGTGACCTTACTGGGCCTGAATACCCCATCTGCAGCTCTGTATTCCCTTATTTTTTTTTCTTTCTTCTTAGTTTCAAGGGTCCGTGTGTGTGTGTGTGTGTGTGTGTGTGTGTTTGTGTATGTTTGTGTGTGTATGCACATTTACATATATGTGGCAGAAGCACATGAATGCGTGTGCATGTGCATATGTAAGCCCAAGGTTGATAAAGGGGTAGCTTCCTTGATTGTTTTTGCACCTTATCCTTTAAGGCAGAGAGCTTGCCTGTCTAGCTAACCAGCTTGCTCTATCTCTGCCTTCTGTGGTTGGAACGACTAGTGAACTGCCACACCCATCCAGCATTTCCACGGGTTCTGGGATCCAAACTTCTGTTCTTTGGCTTCCACACCTCTCTGACTCCACCCCCTCATACTCCTGTTGCAATCCCACTGGCCTCCTCACTGCTCCTCAGCTACCTGAAGCACACCCTGCCTTTGTACTTGCCATTCTAGAACTTTCCCAGATACCTGTTTGGCTCATTCTTGTTTTTCTCGGAGCCTGTACTCAAACACCATCTCCGCATCCATAAGACAGCACCCCCCCTCCCCCAGGGACGCTGCATCCCTTAACTCCTCCCTAGTTTTGTTACCACCAAGCCTGTGTGTACCAGACCCTGGGGTCCATGCCCAGCTCTGGGGGGAAAAGCATTTAACAACACAACATTGGTCATTCTTATTTTTTTCCTCTGTCTTCAGTAGAATGCCACTCCTGTGTACAAAGACTTTTGTCTGCCTCATCCTTTGCTGTGTCCCTGCCACCTAGGCCTAGAACAAGGCCAGCACAGAGCAGGCATCCACTTATAAGATGGTAAAAGTGGAACAAAACAAACAGTACAGCTGCTCCTCCGTGTCCTTCTGACTTTCATGCCCAGCACAAGGCACCATTAAGCTTCTGAAGGGAAGGGAGTTCTCAGGCCTTGCCCACTACTGAGACCACAGCAACAGCAGCACGTGAGGACATGAGGATCTGGTCAATGGATGACCCTCTCCTCAGGAAGCCTGGCCTTGGAAATGGTCAAGTGACAAAAGTCTAGCTTTTGGGAGCAAGCTCTGGCTGTGGGACCTTCCTGTCCCTTACCTCATCTGTGCAGTGGGGTCAGTAAAGATCAGAACAGGCAGACCCCAAATAAGGGAGAACAGCAAGGACCTGGGGTCACTCAGTGAGAACAGAACAAAGAAAACTAGTGTCTGATCGTGGAGGGGGTGAGGGGGAGATGAGCCTGGAGGCCTGCACCTGCAATCAGCCCCCCCACCTCACCCCACCCCCTCTCCCCACTCCCTCACTCCCACTGTGAAGGATGGAGAAGAAATGAAAGTTGGGATGAACCTGGGCTACTACCAAATGAGACCCTGGCTCAAAAAGTAATTAATTATTTCAGTTAATTAAAATGACAAAGCTGGATGTGGTAGCCCCTGCTTGTAATGTTAGCCCTCAGAAGGTAGAGGCAGGAGGATCAAGAGTTTAAGGTTCTCCACCTGGGCTGCATGAGACCCTGTCTCTAATGAGCAAATAAAATGGCAAGGTACACAGGGAGAGGAGGCTAGACTGGATCCTCTGGTTCAAGCATCTTTGAGCTCTGGGATCAAGGAAGACTTCTTGGAGGAAGGTGATATTTCAGCCAGGATTGGGTTTGGGAGCAGGAGTAAGGAGGTTAAGGGGATCATGGAGAACAGAGATGAGGGGCCTGCACTCACTGACCGAGATCCCCTGGGAGTCCAGCAGCCTTCAAAGCTTACATATAAATCAAGTGACATGCTTGATTTTTTTTTGACTCCACAGTTTAGGTCTTACACATGGTAGACACACAGAATACGAAGGTGTGTGTGTGTGTGTGTGTGTGTGTGTGTGTGTGTGTGTGTGTGTGTGTGTGTGTGTTTGGTTTTGGGGAGGGACTGTGGGGGAGACATGGTCTTGTATAGCCAGGGATAACGTTGAACTTCTGCTCCAAGAGTGCTGAGATTGCAGGTGTGTGCCAGCACAGCCGGCGTGTGCGGTTCCAGGGATTGGACCAAACCCTACTGCATGCTAAGCAAGCTCCCACTCTACCAACTGCATTACAGCTACAGCTGCGGGCTTTTGCTTTTAGGAAGACTAGCAGAACTTCCCACAGGAAGATAGCACAGAGGGAGACCTTTCGTAGCAACAGCCCTTCATGGGCATCTGTGGTCGGGGCTGTGGGTCTGGTGTTTGCGTGTTTATGTGTGTGCTCACATGTGGAGGTCAGAGGGGATGTTGGAGATGTTTTCTATTGTTGCCACCTTACTGTTTGAGACAATCGCTTGCTGAACCTGAAGCTCACGAATTCGGCTAGACCTACTGGCCAGCAAGCCCCAGGTATCCTCCTGTCTCCTCCTCCCCAGCACTGGGATGACAGGCTTCATGTAGCTTCTTGTGTGAGTGCTGAGGATGTGAATTCAAGTCTTCATGCTTATGTGGCAAGTACTTTACTGGCAACCATCTCTCCAGTGCTGTTCAAGTGGCTCTTAGTGAAGAGCAATGGGATGGAAGGGTTTGGGAAGTCTGTGAATCTCTGTCATTTGTGGAGGATGGGGGTTAGGACAGTGGATGTCACAAAGCACAGTGGGGTTCAAGGAAGATTGTTCTGTGCTGCCAGGCTTGGGGGCACGTTCTTGCAATCCCAGCAGTAGGATGCAGAAGGTAAAAGATCAAGGTTGTCCTCATCTGTGCATCAAGCTAGAGGCTGAGCAAGTCTACTTGTCTCAAAAAAAATTGTCATGAACCCCACACACCTTTCGAATGACACATTCGGCAGTCAGGTTGTTAGAGACTGTGTATAAACATCTGGGCCAAGAACCTAACTCTCTTTTACTCAGAGCCACAAAACCTTGGTGTTTTAATATCTACTGACTTCCAAGAATACAGCCACCATATAAATAGGAGGAAGACGGTGCTTTGCACTGGCTGGAGTTTTATCAGGACATGTTCACAATTTCAGAGACTCGGTTACTGATGGCAGGAATGCCACAGGCATTGATATTGCACAAAGCCACAGCCATCTACATTTGTAGCTGCTGGATTCATGACGATTCCACACTAGGAGCAAGCGCTAACCGCCTCCCCGCGTCTCCTGGTGTAGTCACACCTGAGCCTGTATGGTATGTAATGAAGTACACATTTCATCATCACTCTATTTTGTGCTCCCTTTTTTTGTTACAGTTGGGCATTATATTACTTTTTAAAATGATGAGTGTTGGTAGGTTATCTTTTACCTGAGTTGCATTTTAGGGCAGCAAAGGAGACACTACATCACACCCATTGCCAAGAGGAGATGCTGGGATGACGGGATGCAGAGCTGGCTGGGATGAACAATTTCCCAGCTCTTCCCGTCTTGCCGTTTAGAACTATCCCTGACTGGAGACCATTTTCCTAGTCTATCCATCTGAGAAAGGAATATCTCGGTGATGCAAAGAATTCTGCAGAAGCTGTTTTAGGGACAAAAGCCAGGTGCCAAAAACTGCTCTGGAAGCCTGCTCCTAAAACCTGCATCCTCCACTTGGATTTCAGCAAACCTCAAAGCTAGTGCGGTGGCACATGCCTGTAACCTCAGCTCTCCAAAGAGAGAGATGGGAGGCTTAGAAGTTCAAGTTCATCCTCAGCTATGTGAGATCTGGTCTAAAGAAAAAAGAAGAAAGGAAGAAAAAAAAGAATGATTTCTCAAACTCAAAAATCCTGCTTGACTACGCCAAGGAGGGCTCTGGGTTCTACCTTAGCTGTTCCTTGCCTATTCTCAGCTATCCACAGCCAGGTACAGAGGGCAAAGCCAGAAGAAGAAATGGCACTGGGTAACGGAGTATGGTGACACATGCCTATAATCCCAGCTGAGAGTGCTGAGGCAGGAGGATCAGGAGATCAAAGCCAGACTTGACCGCACAGTAAGTTCAAAGCAGTATAGGCTTCCATGAGACCCTATCTCTAAAACAGAAATGAAGGCTGGAAATGTCATTCACCCGCTGTCCTGCAAACGTGGACAATGAGTTTGGGGGTTACAAAAACAAAAGGGGAGGAAGTAAGGTGAGCAGGGAAGGGGTCAAGGGCACTATTGCTGTCTATGCCAACTGCTTGGGTTTGCATCTAGCCCTCAATATACTGCCTCTGTGACCTTAGACTGTTTCTTTAACTGGCCCTGGTTCCCATCTGCAAAAATGAAGACAGCAATAGTCCCCATGCTTCTGAGGGTTGCTGTGAGCTATGCCTGTCACATAAAGAGCCTGTCACTATCTGCCTCCGGAAGCTGAGGAGGGGGAATGATTTATTCCCAGTGGTCACACTGCATGCAACACCCAAGGGCTCTGAGGTAGAAGCAGAGGCCTGACCCTGGCCCCAGTTTCCCCTTTGATGTCTCCCACTCAGCTGGCTCTGTGAGCCAGTTTCAATTCCCTCCTTTTTTCAGATAGGGAAACTGAGGCCTGGAAAAAGAACAGAACAGGGACAAGGTTCACAAAGCAAACCTGTGTTGCATTATCAGTCCAGACCCCATGCAGAGCATACCCTACTTTCTCAGAGGCTCTGAGCATCAGTCTGTACACCTGTAAATGGCGGGGGTGAGGGGGTAGAGGGTGGAGGGAGACCCTCGTGTCTAGAACCAAAGAGAAACAAGATTACCAAGAAGCTGACTGGCTCACAGCTCCAAGTCAAGCCCTGAAGTCTTCTGGGATGCACCTCCATGCCCCTGTCCTCGGAACTCGAAGACATCCTTCTCTGCTGGGACAAAGAAGTCGGCCTGTGGCAGGTGTCACACCAGAAAACATGAGGATGCAGACAGGAGACAGAGCTTACTGGTTCTGATATGCTGTCCCTCAACTCCCCAAGCCACAGTATTCGAGGAAGGGATGCCTTTTGTCCCTTTCGAAAAAATAACAAAAAGTGACAGGAACCTACTTCCAAGCTCAGTGCCAAAGGGGACAGTCATAGATACAATCAGGAAGACTGGCCTGCTCAACAAGCAAGGGAACTCGATGAATTCCCATCTGGCTCTGCACTATGTGTCCCTTATCCGTCGTCTGCAGCACTGTCCAAGGCGGCCCGGAGCTGCTCTCCTGATGAGCCAGGCTCGGATGTAACACTTGCTCTGTCCCTGGCCCCGGCTCGGCTCCGACGCCCCTCTGCTCAGCGCGCGCATCATCTGCTCTGCTGCGCAGCTCCTGCGGCTCAGCTCCCGCGCCCGCACCCCCCGGGGCGGCGGAAAGCTGGCATCCGTTGTTACCATAACAAACTCAATTGTTCTCAGCAGGGCCCCGGCAAATAAAGTCATTCATTACGGGCCTCTCCCGGCCACCGTGGGCTGCACGGCAATCAGCGGGCCGCGGGCTGCCCCCTCGCGGGCCGAGACACGCGCCAGCGCCGTTACCTGCCGGGGCCAGCCCGCGGCGCAGCGGCCGCCACGCTGCGCCCCGAGGCCCAGCCGCAGCGGCGCCGGCGGGAGCAGCTCCCGGTCGCCGATTAGTTTTATCTCGGAACGTCAATTGACTTATACTGATTGGCTTCCAGCCGCCAAATGTCAATTAAATTGCAAATGTTCAGCGGAGGCCCAGCGCGGGGCGCGATGGCAGGCAACCCCTTCCCGAGGGCACCCGGTGCTGCCGCGGTGGGTTTGATTTCTCCTTCCACAACAGGCTCAGCAAAGCCGAGCCCTCCCGGGCCGAGAACCTGCAGGTCCAGCCTGATATTTGGAGGGAGGTCCGCGGGGGCACCGAACAAGCCAGTCCTGGAGTAGCTCCGGCTTCGGGAGAAGGGACCATCGCTAGGTGCCAAGGCAGGGTCCTGGGATACAACTTTTGGTGTGGCCTTTAATAAACCCCTTCTCGCTGCTCCTGCCTGTTTTTCCTCGCCTGCCAAGGCTCAGAAGGACTTGGAGGCTTGGAATCTTCCAGCCTAAGCCCCAGCTTTGAGTGTGCTGGAGGCAAGAGTTGGAAGCATCAGTCGGTTGCCTGGTGCACACACAGAGCCAAGTCCTAAAGCAGGGCCTGAGATTCCCCCCCCCCCCCGTTCCCCCGCCCCAACCCTCTGGAGCAGATTCTGTTTGCTTGCGGTCTGGCTGACTTGCTTTGAAACAAGGTCTCTTTTATCCCAGGCTAGGCAGGAACTCACTGAATAACTGAGGATGACCTTGAACTTGTGTTTTTTTCCCGCCTCCACTCTCTGAGAGCTGGAATTATAGGTGTGCACCACTGCCACCTTTTTTGTGTGGACCTGGGGTGAAACTCGGGGCTTCACAGACCCTATACAAGGGCTCTACCCAACCGGGAGGCACTGCTTTTGTGGTTGTTAAGTTCTGTTTTGTTTGTTTTTGTGACAGGATCTCTCTATGTAGGCCTGGAGCATGCGACCCTCCTGCTTCCACCCTCTCCTACTGGAATTGTAGGTGAGCGCCACCATGATTGACTGCTGAAAAAGACCATATTGTCATTACCACTGCTGCCTCCAAGAGAGCACCTGGAGCACAAGGCAGAAAAATTGTCCCAGGGTTCCCAGAGGACAAGTGACCTGCATTCTCCAGAAAGTCTTGGCTTCATTGCTGTTTTTCCTCCCACCCCATAGATGACAAAACTCATCCTTGGGCAAAACAGATCCGTAAGATGTGCGGCATTACGGCTCCAGCAGGCGACTGGTGCCCTAGCGTTTATAGAGCACTTTCTTGGGCACCGGAACTCGCTAAATTGCCAGACCTTTGAGGGAATCGTTCACTCCCTCTTTGCTGGTAAGAAAACAAAGCTATGTATTGTAGCACATGCCTGAAATCTCAGCACTTGAGAGGTCCAGGAAGGAGGCCAACTTAGGCCACCTATCAAGACCTTGTCTCAAAAAGTGGAGAGAGGAGAAAGGACTGTGGACATGTCTCGGTGAGTAAGATTGCTTGTTCTTCAAGAATAAGGCTCTGAATTTGAACCCCGGGCACTGGCATAACATGCGGAGCATGGCTGCATGTCTGTAACCTTTGCATTAGGTAGAGATAGGTGGATCCTGCGAACTCAGTGCCTATAAGTTTAGGCAAAACAGTTGTTGGAAGACCTGTCTCGAGACAATAGCATGGAAAGCAATAGAGGAAGACTCCTAATGTTCTTCTACGACCTCCCCACGGGTGTGCACAGGTGTGTGCACCTACACATTCACATATATGCACCACACACATATGCTACATACATGCCGCACTCAGGAAAGCTTGCTCAAGATCAGCAGCAAGGGAGTGCAGAGGAAAGACTTGAGGGCCCGGCACTTGAGACTTGGACTTTGCTGTCACCCCTCTCTCCTTCTGCAGGAAGCCAAGAGGACGACAGTGAAGTTGATCTGGAAGGTGATCCGGAAGATTCTCTGAGCCATGCGGAAGAACAGGAAGAAGCCATTTGCTGGAGAGATGCAGCCTAGGGCCCCCAGAGAGGTTTTGCTGTTTGCCTGTCAATGGTCTCCAGCAGACCTCCCTGTCTGCCTCTTCAGTCTGCCTCCCCGAGGTTGTCTCTTGAGAGAGCGCTACTAGGGTTCTTAACTGATAAAATGTCCAGCATTTAAAAGATACAAACCCTGCCAGTCTCCCTTTGCAGAGGAGAAATGTTCACTGAACAAAAGTGCCATTCAGAGGTACTGGATGGAGTCTGTGTCTCAGAGAGAAAGGACATGAAGAGAAGATGGGGGGGGGCGAGTGTGGGAGGAGAAAGGAGAGGGGATCCGGAGCTAGAAGACTGGTCAGGCTTCCAGCGTCCCAAAGGGGGTCCAGATGGAGCAAGGACCACAGCTATGGTCACACAGCAAGGCAGTGCTGAATCCTGGCAAGGGAACCCATGTGTGAGCTCACAGCCTACAACAGCCTCCCCCTTAGGCACAACTGGAATCTGTTGAGTTTCTGAAGCATGGGGCTAAAATACTGCCGTCTAGAGTCCTTGCTGCGTGTACAAAGCACTGGGAACCATCCTGCACGTGACATAAACCGGGTGTGCAGCACGCCTCTAGTCCCGGTGATCCCCGTGGGAGAATCAGGAGCTCAAGCTCACCCTGGGCTACAACGCAAGTTCAAGACCAGCATAAGCGGCGTCAGACCCTACCTCAATAAATGAATAACTTCTGGTTGGTTCTTTTTTTCTTCTGAACCTAGCTGGAATAACTTTACTAAACTGACATGCCATTTTTAAACAAGAGAGAAAGCCAGACATGGTGCTTGCAATCCTAGCACTTGGAAGACTGATGCTGGAGAATCACTGAGAGTTGGAGGCCAGCGTGGCTATACAGTGAGACCATGGGAGAAAACGATGCGGGGGGGCAATAGAATAGGAGATGGAGGGGCTGGGCTGTGGTGGCGCACGCTTTTAATCCCAGCACTCGGGAGGCAGAGGCAGGTGGATCTCTGTGAGTTTGAAGCCAGCCTGGTCTACAAGAGCTAGTTCCAGGAAAGTCTGCAAAGCTACAGAAAATCCCTGTCTTGAAAAACAAAAACAAAGAATAGGAGATGGAGAAATAGCCCCTCAAGATTTTGTTACGGAATCTTAGATTCAAGGTAAAGCAACTCTACTCTGATATTAGAGAAATAATAATTTTCTCTGGCCAGTGCAAATCAAATATTATAGGTGACATTTTTAGTTACCAAGAAAGATGGGGAAACCTCCACTTTTAACAAATAAAGAAATCAAGGAAGACCGTCAGCTGTCAAAGGACACACAGCCAGTAGCTGAGAGGGACCCCATACACCCATGGTGTCACCCATGTCAGTGGCCGGCCAATACTGGAGCTAACTCCAGTGTGTCAGGGAAGAGCGCAGAGCAGAGCGCTGCTGAAGAAGTTTCAGAAATGGAGACCTGAGGGGTGAAACAAGCCTGAGCTGTGTCCATCCAAGTCCCGCCTCAGGGCAGAACTAGAGACAGTCGAGGACATGCCCCTGGGGACACTCAGCCCTACACTGGCACTATCCTATTGTGACACTGAGAGGCAAACCAGAGTGGCAGGTCCCTGCCCATTCTGCCAAACTCTGGGCTGTCTGTGTGACCTTGGACAACTTTCTTGACCTCTCTGAATCTCTGTGAAAACAGAGGGTCATGAGAGTACCCGTGTGGTAAACTGGTTGCAGATACTGCATTAATCATTAAATGCATGTCATCAAAACCTGACAGTGCTGGTGACTGTATTATTCCTTATTGTAGTTCCTGGTCTGGGCCACAATCCAGTCACACTAGGAACACATGCTCAGGCATCAGGCAAGAGGAGAATCTTAGGCACACGTATATATGCATGTGTGCCTTAGGCCAGAGGATGTTCCATCCCCTGTAGAAGAGTCCTTCTATGGGCCATGCTGGAGGCTTTGGGTTGGACTAGGAATCTAATGGGTAAGGCTCTGAGTTCCATCCCACAGCCTGCCCTTACTAACCAGCCACACCCATGCCTCAGACATCCAGCCTCCCATACCAGACATACATGCTACCATGCACCAGACCCTGAGTTGGGCACTAAGGTGACCGCCGCAGGCCTGAGCTGGGCACTAAGGTGACACAGTGACCGCTGTAGCTGTGTATCCTACCCCGATGGGATTCACTACTTTTGGGAATCAATGGGGATGGATGAGTGACAGGTGTTTTATTTTTATTAACATTGCTGAAGGGACAGGTGGCCAGGGGATCCCTCTTTGTGGAAGTGACAATCAAGCTGGATCCTGAGGTCATTGAATGTCAGCTGGGTTATGGTGGGGCAGAGAAGGGACACAGTACCAGAATGAAAGGCCTTGTGAGAGTCCTCAGCACCCTGAGGTGCTCAGTCTGACCCTGTGGCTGAGCTGCAGACACAACCAGCGCCTTTGTTTTCATATGGGGAAACTGAGGCTCACAAGTGGCTCCCAAAGTCACAGGAGTAGCGATGGGTGAAGCAGACCCCGGGTTGCCTGATGTCGGCAGGAAAGGGCAGGTGGTGCTGAGGGGCTGCCGAAGGAGCTTTGGTTTGACAGCCTGGACCTGAAGTAGTGGGGGCTTGGTCTCATGAGACAGCCAGCTTTGTTCAGAAATTCAAAGGGCTTCTGGGGGCAATGTGTGTGTGAGAACGGTTAGACTCTCCTGTGAGCCATGGCTCAGAACGGAACTGCAGAGTAGACACTAAGTGTGCTGTGCGAAATACAGCCCGGAGAAATCGGGAGGCAGAGCCCAGCGTGGACCAGAAGCAACAGTCCGAAAGGAACTATGTTTGCACCAGGGCAGAAGCAGTGGAGATGGAGAGCAATAAGGGGGTTGAAGAAGCCTTTAAGACAGAGACGCTGTGTCTTCAAGCAGACATCTGCCAAAAGGCCTTTTTCTATGTTCATGGGCAGAGATTCAAAGCTAAGGAAGGAGGACATCGAGAACCCTGCAACAGTCCCTAGGGACCCAGACACACAGACACACACACAGACACACACACACACACACACACACACACACACACTTAGAAGCATTTCCAATCAGATATTTTATCTAAAACCAGGAAAAGTTTTACTGAAAGATATTTCCTGTGAGAAGTGACCTGCCCAAGGTCACACACCAAGTAAAAGCTCAGGGTAGACCAAAGAATTCCTAGAAACGTTTGTGTTGAGGCATCTGGACCACAAGGTGAGGGGAAAAAAAGGCGGAATTAATCCCCACAACCATGGTCAGCCTCCCCTCTGGCAGAGAAGTGAGACTCAGGTAAATGGAATACAAAGGCAAGCCACTCCCACCCAGGAACAAGCATACCGACTCAAAGATGTCCAGTACCCACTGCCCTGGTACCCTAGACAGCAACTAAACTGTCCTGGGTCAATGGTGCCACCTGGTGGTTGGTGCTGGGAAGTTCTAACCCCGCCTCACTTTCAAGCCTTTCCCAAGGGGCCACACCTGTTTGTTCATAGCTCCCTTGATCTCACTGTAAGTGATGTCTCTCACATCATCATCTTCTTGATAACTTCTTTCAATGCATCTTTTTTTCCCTGGAACATCTCAGCTTGCCTCAGGGCAGGCTCTTCCTCTCCAGCTAAGCGGAGATGAATGCAAATGACATGCACGCCAGTGAAAGTGAAGACTGGAGTGTCAGAGTGAAATCAGACATGAGCACACATTGTGCACACATGTGCATATGAGTCACCTCCCCTGATGTTCTAGAAACACCCAGAAGCCCCTGCGTAATCAGATCAAAAATCTCCTTTCATATCTGCTTTTCGTCTAGTGCCGGGCATCAAGATAGATTCTAAAGGCACTTTCTTATTTTATTATATTTCATTCCCAATAAGTATCATAGCTGAATTTTTTCTCCCACCAAAAATATGTCCAGG
Source organism: Ondatra zibethicus (assembly GCA_004026605.1). NCBI lineage: Eukaryota > Metazoa > Chordata > Mammalia > Rodentia > Cricetidae > Ondatra > Ondatra zibethicus. The sequence continues at coordinate 36,556 of PVIU01004190.1, forward strand.
GAGGGGCCTGCAAGCCAGTGAGGAAGTGAACTGGGTAAAGAGATCAGTGGATCCCCAGCTCTGAGGGAGCACAAAAGGATGCAAGCTGGAGGAAAGTTAGACCTCAGACCCTACGGACATTCAGACGGAATACAAAATGCTCAGTGGTCACGTTTCTCTGTGGAAGCAAAGGCCAAGAGAAGACTCAGAAACTACACTACACATCCGCTGTGTGGGAAATCTGTCAAATCCCATGTGTCTTGCCACTCCCTCCAGTTAGGAATGAGAGACCCCAGCGCCACCTTTTTTAACTGAAACCACATATCTGCTTTCCCCGTCTGTAGGAGAGATGAGCTGAGCTGGCACATTCAGGGTCAGGAGCAACCTGTGCAGAAATCCCCGAGGTGTAGTCCAGAGACCCCTCAAGGGGGTCTGTGAGATTGGAACGATTTTCACCATAATGCCATGGTGTCATTTGCGTTCACCTAAGTACACAGTGGCATTTTGCAGAGCCTGGGATGTGTGGCCTTATGCTACAGAGGCATCGCTGAGACTCCGGCTGTCCTCTATCAACCCAGACACTAAGGAAACTTGCACAGGTGTAGAACGGTCTCACGCCTACTAAATTTTCAGTTTGGAAAACAGTTCTTATACATGCTTTATTTATTACTATTATACACATCACTCAGTGTTGCTATTTTAATAAATACATAATTTAATTTTACCCACTTTAATTAGCCCAATAATTTAATTAGTCCTCATTAAGTTTTACATTTAAAGGGGTACCAATACCCCAAATTTGAGACCTGCTTGTCATATCCTAGGGCTTCCCTGAACACCAAAGCAGTGAACAGGTTGTTAGAGTATGGAAGACTGTGGAAGGCCTGGGCTAAGCAGGCATGTAAACGGGGGTGGGAGAGATGGGGGGAGGGTCAGTGTCTCTGGCTCTCACACAGGCTCCCCCTCACTGAATCAAAGTGAAACTGAAGGACCAGAGCTAGGAGGAACTGAAACCTGGCCCCCCACCCATGGGACAGGCCCCAAGCCCGAGGGAAAGACCCATGAAGCCAGCAGGAGACCACCTGGACTCTTTGCCCAAGAGCCCATGCAGCTGGCTGCCTGGGTCTCAGCTGGAGCGCTCATGGTTTCAAAGGCTGGACAAGGAAGAGCCAGACTGGGAACTAGACATCCAGCCCTTAGCATCTCTATGGACCCCAACACATCCTCGGGTGATGCCAGAGCTTCTCGTCCTGGGGAGTATAACACAAATGACCTCATCCCCACTGTTCTGGACATCTACAGCATGGCTCCTTGGCCTCATCCCCGACCATAAGGGTGTACACGCTTGCATACAAGTTTACACACCCTTTGCCACTTCTGAGACCTGCCTCCCATGGCTCTAGGATGGGCGAAACGCCTTTCTCTAGGGTCTGGGCATGGATTCTGGAAGCATTAGGTTCTTGAGGCCTAGAAACTAGCACAACTGAGGTGCTAGAGCAGGCTGAGAGCAGTTACCCAGAAACCCAAAGGGTGGTCATCACCCAGAGTTCCAGACTCCAACCTCTAGATGAAACCATGACCTGCAGCCAGCCCACTGCCGCCTAGCTCTGAACAGTGACTGCAAGTGAGGACCTTGGTCATTGCCTGGACAACAAGAGAATTCAGGGAAGAGGCCATCTAGATGAGTGTACAGGACATCCCTCACAGGGCCAGGGAAGTCACAACAGGGGCCACAACAAAATGGCAGAAACCACCTTCCTGCCCCCTAAAAGCTACTACGACAATGGATGCCTCTGTCAGGCAAAGATCATTGCTTTCCAGGCCTCCATGCTGACTCTGGAGGCAGCCATGGCTATAGCCAGTTGTGAAGGTTGAACGGCCAGCACTGAGCATCCACACAAGGGAGCGAGCTGACTGTGGACAACCCAAGCTAAGCAACTTCTTGGGTAGCCCCCACCAGACGGAAGGTGCTGATGCATAATGGCTGAGTTGCAGGGCTCAGAGAACACTCGTGGCCTGGCAGCACTGAACAAAGAGAGGAGGAGGCGGGAGCCACAGCTGGAAGGTCAGCGCTCATGGTCAAGTGTCTCTGAGCATCAGTGGCTGAGCTCCTCCTGCAGCAATAGACTCAAGGTAAGGTCACAGTGCCTCGTAACAGTGAGGACCACAGAGGATGCCAAGGATTTTCTGGGGATCCAGGTTTTCTAGAGTTTACCATCTGACCCACTTGGACACCTCTTCCAGCCCAGCCTCAGTTCTCATCCGCATAATGACCTTGGAGAAGATCGTTGTGGACCTAACCTCCTAGCTGCTGTCCATGACATAAGCTGGGGACTCTAAGAACCCCTGAGACACCCAGCCCTCCAGCCCCAAGCACTCTGCTTTTGTCCTCTACCCTGGGAGACACCAGCTGGTGTGCACTCTGCACCTCTTTCCTCGGAAAACTGAGGCTTGCTCGGTCCTTTTTTTCTGTGAAGGAGAGTGGAAAAACTCAGTTCTGAAGGAAAAGAGAAAGGATACGAAGTGGCCCCTGGCTTGGCAGCCGACACCTGGGGGCACTGTTGTTCAGCCTGGCTGTTTGTGGGCTCCCTGGCTTGTCCTCCTTTCCTCCTTCGATTCCTTCAGTCCCCCGCCAAGCCCTGACTGTTATAAACAGGAAGTCAGCAGCGGACAGACCTGTTAGTTTCAGCGGCCAAGCAGCTTGAGCTGTGGCTGGAGCCTGCCACCCCACGCCTGAGCCTGTCCTCACATCTTCAAGTCCCCAGCATCATTTATTTAGTATGTACTTGAACCCTCTGGGGGGGGGGCGCTTCCTTTTAACCTCAGGATAATCTACAAGGCTCTTGCCACCTCTCCTTCCCAAATGACAAAACACAGGTTCAGTGACCATATTACTTGCTCAAGATCTTACTACAAGAAGTCCTCAGACCATTCCCCTCCTGCTCTAGAATGGCTCAGAACCTGTGTCCCAGGTTCAACATTGCTAGGAGGCAGGGCCCTCCCCAGAGATCACAGGTCTGTGAAATAAATCGTGAGGCGAGCTCTATGGCTGCCACTAACTCCTGACAGAAGAGCCTCAGCTTTGCCCATTTCTAGGAAATCTGACAGGAAGATCCCCCACTCTGTTCCATCCTCTGCCCAGGAACATGTATCCAGGGAAAGATAGACAGGCCAGAGCCCACCAACCTCTGGCTAGAGTAAGCGCTGAGCTTTGTTCTCCCATCCCTCCACATCACAGTGCTACAGGGGTTTGCTGGGTCGGGCTCTGATCAAATGACGGAAGTTTCTTACTGGGGTTGATAAGAAAGAGAGATCGAAAAATAAACAGAAAGAAAAAGTGTATGGGGTGGGTGACTAGTAGAAAACACACAGAACTAGGAGAACCCAACATGAGAGGTGCTCCCAAACAAAAGGGACCGCCAGAGATACAAAAACACCCTGGCAACAAGAAGAGACAGTCGTGGAAGGAGCCCACAGCCAACTGCCCCAACCTCACTATGGGGGTCACACTGAACTCGGCATTATTTTAACAGACTGGCACCTCAGGGTCTTTCTGTCCTTCCTAAAAAGCCAGAAACCTGTTTGCAGCGAGCCTGGCTGTCTTGAGTGGAGCTTCTGGCCCGGAGTCTATACAGGTGCTGGATCCTTTGGGTTTTCTGAGCTAGTGAAAGGGTTCTCACTCCACTGACCTCGGGTATTCATGGCCTTTCAAACTCAGGGGAGGCGGGGAGGGGAGGTCGAGGGGATCTGAATGGGGGCCCTTGAGACCAGCGGAAGAAGACAGAAGAAGGTCTCGCTGGAGATCAAAGTCCCAGGAAGCAGCAGAAGGGCTGCCCTTTCACTCACGGCTGCTAATCACAGCCCCGCCTGATGATCCGAAGTCCATTCTGCCGGCAGCTCCTTTAGGTCTTCTGGAGACAGAGGTCTCGCCTCTGGCACTGAACCCTAAGCTCAGCAGGGTCCTGGGACCACTGCCACAGCTTTTTCCATGAAAAGTCACAGGTGAAACCAAGGGACCAGGCTGCCTCTCCACAAGGTTCAACTTGCCCTCACCCTGAAGGTTCAGGCCTTCCCCAAGACTCCCAGACATCACTGAACAAGATCTTGGCAGGGGGTGGAACCACCCAAAACAGAACCCTTACCAGTTCCATCCCATGAAAAAGCAGATTCAGAGCCAGCCAAGATAGCAAAGGGACACATGAATAGGAAGGCCACTTCAAAGTATGCACATCACAGAAGCACCAGCTGCCTCAGCTGTCACAGCCTCCAAAGTCACAGTAACCAAAACAGACGCCTCCTTTGATTTTTTTGCCCTTCTTTTGTCCAGCCCCTGTTCATCTCTCCCATCCTTGGTTCAGTCTAGCTGGTGTGAGGGAACGTGCACAATACACTAGCTGCCTTCTGCTCCCCGGAGCCCCCTTTAGCCAGCCAGGCCCTACCCCCAGAGGCCACAGGGACTTGATGCTGCCTCAGCCACAGAACAGTCCATCTGAACTTTGGGCACAAGGGTCATCTCCCCAGGTATGGTCCCAGATACATCCTGGAGAGGAAGCTGGAATTTCTAGTCTGAAAGGTCTCTTGCCAATGTGCTGGTCTGCCAATGTCTTAAGTTGTTTGTGTGACTCTGAGACTCTACTCAAGCAGGGTTTTCTGTGGAGGCTCTAACCCGCTAGACAGAAGCCCTGGGACTGAAGAGACAAGAGACTCCTCCATTTGCCCTCCTCATTAACTATGAACTCTCTGAAGGGACATGGTTACCCACTCTACCAGTAAGCATTTATTGAACACCTACTACGTGTGTGGTGTTGTTCAGTACAGTAGCCATTAGCCCACTCTGATGGGTAAGCACTGGAAATATGGCTCGTACAACTGAGAACTAAAAGTTGTTTTAAAACAGTTTGGCTGTGTATCCTCGGCTGACCTTGAACTCACTACCCACCCAGGCTGCCTTAAGACTCACAGCCACCTACACTCCTGCATCATTCCCCCAAGGGCTGAGATTATAGGCATGTTCTAACATCACATTTGTCTAATATGTTTTTCATTTCATTTCAATACACTTAGATGTTAGAAAGAGAAACCAGGAAGGTAGATTACAGGGCGGAAGGGTCTGTGACGCAAGCTTGAGGACATGAGTTCAACCATGAACCCATACAAGCTTGAGGACATGAGTTCAACCATGAACCCATACAAAGGTAGGAGGGGAGAAACGAGCCCACGAAGCTGACCCTTGAGCGCCACATGTGCTCTGTGGCATGCGAGGGTCCTAAAACACACACATTACCCATATACAATGGTAATACTGACTAATAAATTAAAAACAAATAGCAAATAAAAAAAAACGAAAGTCACACAAGCTATAAAACTTCATTGTTTTGACAACATCCGGTTTGAGGTTTCAGATGAGATGTGTTACGCCTGTAAAATGCACACCATATTTCAACAGCTTAGCTCCAGCAGAAAGAGGCAGCATGGCATATCCTAATACTTGGTTATCTGTTGAAATGATAATGTTTAGACTAGGTAAATATGTTAAGATTAATTCCACTTTTTTCTTGTAAGTGTGTGTGTGTGTGTGTGTGTGTGTGCGCACGCGCAGGCACACAAAAGTGTGGATAGGTGTACAAGCACATGGAGGCCAGATATTAATGTCAAATGTCTTCCTCTATTATCCTCCAGATCGATCGATCGATCTACCTACCTACCTACCTACCTACCTACCTACCTACCTACCTACCTACCTACCTATCTATCTATCTATCTATCTATCTATCTATCTATCTATCTATCTATCTATCTATCGAGACAGGACTTTCAATGAATTTGGAGCTTAGCAGTTCAGTTAAGCTGGTGAGCCAGTAAGCGCAAGGACCTTCCACCTGTTTCCCCAGAGCAGGATTATAGCCTCACATCACTGTTGGAAGCTTTTTAGGATGCAGAGGGTACAAACTCAGGCTCTCATGATTGTTTGGCAAGCACTTTACCAACCGAGCCTTCTTCTCAACCCCTAATTCCATTTCTTTCATTTTCCTTTTACTCATTTTTGGGTTGGGTGGGGGAATTGGTTGGTTGATTGAATTTTTGTTTGTTTATTTTTGTTTATCTCTTGAGACTTGACTCCCATAACCCAAGCTAGCCTCAAACTTACTACAGTCAGAGGCTGACCTTAAACTTCTGATCCTTCTGTGTGTTACCATGCTCGGCTTTGATTTTAGTTTTTTTGAGATAGTCTTGCTGGTAGCCAGGCTGGCCTTGAACTCAGTCCTACCTTTGAGTGCTAGGAGTAGAGGAGGACATGGTCACTCTTGTCCTTCTTGTTACTGTTTGGTCTCCAAAAAATGGTTAATTACACCTATGGCTTCTTTTCTGTTTCTACTGAACAGGGCTGGTGGGCCAATCATTTCCAAAACCACATCAACACCCCCAGACATTCAGCACTGTGTTTCTTTTTGGTTTTTCGAGACAGGGTTTCTCTGTGTAGCTTTGGTGCCTGTCCTGGAACTTGCTCTATAGATCAGGCTGGCCTTGAACTCACAGAGATCTGCCTGCCTCTGCCTCCCAAGTGCTGGGACTAAAGGCGTGCACCACCACCGCCCGGCTAGCACAGTATTTCTTGAGTCTCTAAAGCCGTCCTATTTTCAAACTAAAATTTCAGGGACTACAGTCAGTATTCAGCCACCTGACATGTTTGCCACCTCTCTCCCTGTCCAAGTCCTGGGGCTGGCCCTTTCTCGGTACATGCTCACCGGAGTCCCAGACTGGCACACTCTCCATTACCCTTGACTGGCACGTTCTTTCTCCTGAGCCCTCCAACGCATCTCCTGAGACGAGCCTTCCTAGACTCCTCGGATCTAAACAGGCCACTCTCTACCTTGCTCACTCTGCCCCCACGGAGAGTGTCACCTCACACTCTGCCCTGTGGAGAGACTCAGAGACTTCAGTCTTGATGCCCCTAGCCTGTCCTCTGCCTGAGATTGTATCCAATCATTGGCTCCCCAAACCTGAGGTCTGGGTAGGAAGGCTCACAGGGTGAAACCAAGTCCAAGCTAGAGATGATAGTGCACCAGCGAGCCAAGCGGGCGTCCTCACTAGGATGTCTCAGCTACTGAACAAAGATGTGGAGCGAGATGCTCGGCTGTCTTCCTCCTGACCCTTGAATACCCTTTTCCTGCAGAGACTTTCCCTGAGGCCTGCTTACCATCCTAGAGGTCAGCACCCTTCCACATCCACAGAGAGAAGCCTCATCCCAGCTGGTCCCTGTTGTGCCTAGTCACTCTCTCAGTTGCCAGGGTTACTGGGTCACACTCTCTCTACTCCCAAACCCCTGGCCTCAAGGTCTCACTTCACCAACACCCTCAACAACATCCAACCTACTAACCGTACTCTGCTGCCTGCCACTCTCTCAGGACCCAGCACAGGTTCTGCCCAGCCACAGGCTGCTTCACCTCCACAGCTCCTCTCTGGAGGGCCAGGCAGTGACATGCGTCCAGATAACACTAGGGGATGAAGCCGCAGGGTTCTTCAGTCCCTTTACTTCCCAGTCTACACAAGTTGTGCGACTGTCAACAGCCACAGAGCGCCCTGGACCCTTGGTTACCTTCCCCGCTAAAGTGAGGGCACTGGCTCTACCCCTTCACCTCTCTTTGGGGCTAATGCAGAGATCCAGGGAGATATAGAAAAAAGGATGAGGAAGAAGGAGCCCTGTGCAGGGCCCCTGGCCCTGAGACATCTCCTCAACAGAAAGCACTTCTCTTGCTGGTCCTATTCCCTTCTTGCTGAAGCAGGGCAGCTGTGAGGGGCTTCACTCACGTCTCCGTTCTTCTCAGTCCTGCAAAGCTTCTAAGACTACCAAGTCCTTCTTAGCCTCCATACCACAGACTGAGATTTCAGGCAAAGTCTTCCTAGAGTTCAAGACTACTAAAGTTTCAGGACTGGGAGGACCACAGAGCACCCATTCCTACATCTCATTCTGAACGTTCATGTTTTGTTTTTGTTTCTGTTTCTGCTTTTTGTTGTCTTTGAGACAGGCCCTTGCCGTGCAGCTGATACTGGCTCTGGGCTCATACTCCTGTCTCCACCTGCCAAGCGCTAGGGTTACAGGCATGCGCCACTACATCCCGACTTCTGCGAGCTGTCCTCTGATCCCCAAGTCTATGCCATGGCACTGGTGCACCCCCACCCGTAAATAAATAAGTGTTTTAAAATCAGTATCCCCAGAGCAGCCGCCATCCTCAGTAAACACGCTGATTAACCAACCTTCAAGGACACCAGACCCCTTATAACCTACTGGGTGCCTGGCTGAGAGGCCAAAAAGCTGCTTCTGGCCATTTAACTCTCTGGCACCATGGCCTCCCACCATCAGAATATGTCTGTTAATAAACATGAAACTAATTTTTTTTTTTTGCTTTCTCCAAAAATCTCTGACTGAGTTTTTCAGCTGCAAAGGAGCATCTAATAACCCACCCCTTCACTGTGATCAAACATAGCCAGGCACCAGCTTGATACATCTGCTTAGAGTCCATGTGACATGGAGAAAAAGATGACACCATCAACTCCATAAACCAACAGAGATGGCAGGCCCACTGCCTCCCGCAGCAAGTTGGCACAGCAACCCACTGAGTTAAACACTTCTGACATCTGTTCCGAAATATGGGAGCAAGGGAAAGAGATGAAGCTGACTTCGAGAACCATGAATCATGCCAACTTGGACTACCACTGCACACGGAGGCCAGCTCCAATGCCTGGGGCATAGAGACCCCAGGCCAATCCCCCACTGGGCTCACTAAATTTTCTAGGTGCAGATGTTAAGTGATTAGGCGTGTATTCATGACAACATACATCCCTTACATGATGCTGAGGAAGAAATGTGCCAGGAGATAGATAATTGAATCAAAGTTCCTGTCATTCTGCTCTCCAGCCCCAGACCACAGCCTGCATGCACGGCACGCATGCACACACAGACACACACACACATACACACACACGCACATTTTCTGACTAAGGTTTTACAGACTCCCAGGGGGGCCTTTTAGTGGAAGGAGACCAGGTTACGGCAGCCTGTGCCCTACACAGAGGTGGCCAGCTCCAATAGCCAAGGTAGCACAGGAGAAGGTTGTCATCTTTGTAATCCCCAGGAGGCCCCGGTGCTCCTTCATCTCAGGTGCAAGGGCAAAAAGGGGATAGTTTATTTTCCTCCACCCTTCATCATCATCTCTCCACAGAGGAGTGTTTCCAGTTCCTGCCCTTTCTCCACACATGTGCCCCTCACTGCAGAGCAAAGCAGTGGCTGCCCTCCCCAACCCATTTCTTGCCTCCAAAACCCAAAGAGGAGACATTGTCACTGAGCTAAGACCGTCTACACAGCAGCCCTGGGGTCCTCTGTCCTCAGGATCCTCTTAAAAGCAGCAAAGCACAGGCCACAGTAGCTTTTCTCACCCAAGGAGTGAAAATGGGTGGGGACCAGCCAGGAAAGAGTCCCAGACAGGAGCTTGTCTGTCTTCCTTGTCTCAGAGAAAGGACAGAGCCTGGGAACTTGGTCCTCTGCAGGTAAGGGTGTTGGGCTGGCACTTTTGCTTGTCCTCTATGAGTGGCCCTCATAGACCCTATTTGGTCCATGCCTGACAGGGATGCGTAGCCATCTCTTACCTTCATCCCTCTTGCGCTTGTTGGTGTCGGCACTGGGGGACGTGATGCCCAGGATGCCACTGATGGAGTATGAGGAGCCTGCAGAGTCGGTGCTCACCGATGACACCTGCGTCACGGAGCCTGTAGACACTGTAGAAGGAGAGGGGTGTGGGCCTGTCACAAGGGTGCTCACTAGAAACACTGGGCTGGGTACAACTGCCACAAACCCAGCAGAAAGGAGTGAAAGCACAGAATAAAAAGGGAATTGCCGCCGGGCGGTGGTGGCGCACGCCTTTAATCCCAGCACTCGGGAGGCAGAAGCAGGTGGATCTCTGTAAATTCGAGGCCCAGCCTGGTCTACAAGAGCAAGTTCCAGGATAGGCTCCAAAGCTAGAGAAACCCCGTCTTGAAAAACCAATAAATAAATAAATAAACACAGGGAATTGCTAAGATCTTAGCCAGTCCAAGGGTGCAGGAGACAGGAGGGTACTGGAGAGGGGCAGCCGGTGCCACCTCCAATGCCAGGAAAAGACCTAGATGCAATATTTGAGTCACATTCATCTCTGCTTACATTCCAGCCATGCCTATATACAAATATTCTCTCTCTCTGTCTCTCTGTCTCTCTCTCACACACACAAGCATACATACATACAGAGAGAGAAAGAGCAAATAAAGTGTAATAAAAGAATGCTCTCCACTGTGAAATATGCAGAGAAAGACAACGTGTCCCCCTCCCACTGCCATCCTGCTTTTCACTTGGTTGTTGCAGCAGCCCAGGGTGCTACTGATTGTTTTACTGTTTGCCAAATGAGGGAAGTTAGTTTCATTAGGTGAAGAGATTCAAAGTAATCTAGCTAAGCAGCATGCAAAGCTATCCTCAGGTCTAAATTTTCCCTTCCTAGAAGGGGAAACAGAGGTGGTGACTTATTGTAGCCAGGGCCAGGTCTCTAAGTCCCAAAGGAAAAGAGAGGAAGGGACTTAAGCAAGTTTCACAATGACTAGAGTCCAGGGGACCTATGAAGGTCCTCTCTAGCTATGTGACTGGATTTCCACTTATGAGATGTGGGGGTTCTTCCTCTCTTCATCAAGACTAGTAGACTGCTCTCGCACGCCTCTCCGTGAGCAGCCAGCTGGAAGCAGATGGAGCCTTTACTTTGCAGAGCAGGGCACAGGTGAAGTACTAAGCCACTTTTCCTTGGAGCAGAGGCAGTCTCTGGCTCTAGAGACCCACAGGGTACAGGGCCTTCCTGTTCACATTCGAGCTTGAGTTTAGATCTCCCTTAAGAAATACAATGAAGAAATTGCTAACTTCCCTTTCCCTTCACCAGAAAAAAAAAAAGCTCCTCAAAATAGATTTATGCAAATCCCATGACCTCTCTGTATTGAGGTGCAAAGAACTAAGGAATAAAGAGACCACTTGGTGCGTCAACAGCCACACGGAAAACAAGGTTGGCTGTGTCACTGGCAGAGCTGATGACACTTGGTTACGAATTTTGCAATCACACTGGACACAGAGGACTCAGGTTCCAGTTCTGGTTTCACATAGGACTTTAGAGTAAGTCACTGAACCTGTGCGCTCCAACTGCCGCCCATGCTCAACACGTCTGTAAACTATATGAGGGTGTATACATGTGAGATAAAGTTTCATAGAAATTTCTGGGGTAAAACAAATCACTCTGCTGAATTACTGTAGGATTATTCCTGTAATGCTACTGAAGGATAGTTTGATTCATTTTCATGCTACATGCCCTAAAACAGTTTAAGCCACAAGTGAAATCTCAGCCACAAACACCCCTTCACCACACCCAGGAAGCCCTTCTCAGCCCTGTCTTTCCATCCAGCAGAGATGGCCCCTTCCTGTTACTCACGTAGACCTGTTTCCTGGGCTTTGGTTTTTTTGTTGTTGTTCTGTTTTGTTGGTGTTTTCATTTGTTTTCTGTTTTTCAAACTCCCTTCCCACATTCTTCCATGAGACTAGAAGCCCTTGAGAACAGGGACTTTTGTCTGGCATTGCTCTCCAACCCCAGAGTTCTCATAGCAAGGGCATAGTAAAGTCTGTCTAATGGCAGTACAGAATGAAGAGTGGTCGTGGGCAGGGAGGACTTTTATCTTACCTTCCTTCAAAGAGCCACCCTTGGGGGGATCAGAAATCTCAGGGAACACCCAGTTTGTGTCCTTCCCCCATACAAGGGAGAAACTGATGCTTAGAGGTGAGACACTTGTCTAGTTGACTGGGTGAGCTAATGATGGAATTAGAACAATAAGCGGGTCTCTGCCAGAAGTTCAGGTTTTTCTTTAAAGAAAGAATGGCAGTGGAGGCTGGAGAAAAGGCTCGTTGGCTAAGAGCACTTGCTAAGAGAACTTCCAGAGGTCCTGAGTTCAGTTCCCAGAACCCATATCAAATAGCTTGACTGCCTTTAACTCCAACTCCAAGGATCCATTGCCCTCTTCTGGTCTCCTCAAGGAAGCACACACACATTGCACATACACTGTACTGGAATACTGTACAACCTAAGATGCAGTGCTGCAGAATTCTTGGGGTCTGTGGCACCCAAACCGGCAGATGCTTGCCGAATAGCCACCTGATTCCTTACAGTAGAGCAACTTTTCCCCAGCAACCCAGAAGTATTCCCTTGTGCCAAATGGAGAAATGACATCAAGAACATGCCTTGATTACGAATGTCATTTTTCAACTCCTCTTTGAAGAGGAAGCAAGAAAAAAGTTTAGACTTTTGAGTGTGACAAGTTAGGAGTCCACCCTTATGAATCATGGTCACTCTTAGACTTCCCCTGTGGACCTCAGAAACCCCACAGGCAGCCCTCAACAGTTGGCAGTGTGCAAGAGAGTGAAGCGAGAGCAAGAGAGGAAAAAGTTTGGGAAGTTTTACTACATCTTCACTCAAGACTGCAAGTGCACAAAGAATTGCAGAAGGCTGGTTATAGAAGAAAAAAAAACACATTCAAAACTACTTACTGACTAATGATGCAGAAAATGTTATGAATAAGTATCCCTTTCTTGATTTATTACTTTAATTATCTGACATTCTATAGACCCCCATTAGTGGATTTTTTTTGGCTTAGATTTCAATTTTCTGTCTCATGGTGAAAGCTATTTATCATAATAATCAGTAAAATTCAAAACCTTTTAGCGGTATTTATAAAATTCATTTGCCAGGTTCAGCCCTTGGAGAATGACAAAGAGAGAGCATTAGGACGCGTGTGAAGTGTTTTATGCAGAATTATCTGTCCATAAGAATGATTAAAAGTTCTTTAGAATATTTGGAGCCCATTAGATTTTCAAATTTTTTTTAAAAGTTCTTACCTATGCTGTGACTGGAAGCTGGGACTGGCTGGTTGGGGGGCTGCTGGACTTTTGTCCGGATGATCCTGTAGGCAGTTGGGGGGGGGGAGAAAAACAAACGACTATTTACCATTGAGAAGGAAAGAGAGAGACCCTGAGGCTGGGGAATGGCTCCCTTGGTAAAGTGCTCACCTAGCACAAGCAAAGCCCTGGATTCCACCCCCAGCAAGGACAGAACTGCACGCATTGGTACCACACCCATAGTCCCAGCACTAGGGAGGAGGGAGATGGAAGGAAATCAGAAGTTCAAAGTTATCCTCAGCTACATAGCAAGTCCAAATCTAGGGTAGCATACATGAGCCCCTATTTTAAAAACAGAGAGAAAGAGGAGGAGGAGAGAAAAAAAGAAACCTTAGCTAGCTATGCAGAGATACAGCAAAGGGGCAGGGCTGGGGCGGGGGATAATGGGCCCTGACTGGGAATTATGAGTTCTGAGGAGTTTTCTCACTGGATGTCTTTGGATGGTTAGCATCACCCCTGAACCCTCGGTTCCTCTCTGTTCAGTTTTTTATTTTCTGTGTTTTGGTTTGTTAGGTTTTCTGAGGCAGAATCTCATGTGACTCGGGCTAGCCTCAAGCTTTTCTACCCAAGACTACCCTTGAAATCCTGATCTTCCCGACTCTCCTAGGTGCTGGGATTACAGGTGTGCACTACCACACCTGGCTGAGTGACTCCTTTTCTAAAGAAAGAAGCTGATGCGCTACTGGTCCAAGTTGGCCTAGCTGGCTCTCGGGTGTATCGTTAGCCCCACCAGGGATTCTTCCCCTCACCAGAGCTCAGCTTCCACCTGAAGGACTAAAGAACTGAACCTGTCTGTCCTCTGTCAGGGCTCTCATGTTGGTTTCTTCGCCCTAAAGACTCCACAAATAAGATTAATACACCCACCAGGGAAATTAACTAGAAAGGATGTGCTTGACAAACTCTGTAGAAAGTTTCCAGCTATCAACAGAGCACTCCAGCTGTGGTCTCTGAGAGACTGAAGATTCAGGCTCCCTGGCCAGAGCAGCCTTCAGGGCCACCTTAGCAAAGGATGCAAACTGACTCCAAAGCACAGAATTCAAGTTCACACCAGAAGCACAAAGGATGGAGACGCCCCAGCTACTGCCAAAGATGCAGGACTTGTAACAACAGACTGCACACTTGTAAAACCAAAACTTTATTCAATTAAAACCAACAAACTTTATAGAAAGGACCTATGCAGCTAGAGCCAGGAGCGTCCCAGTTTGCCTTCTCAGAATCCTTGTTGCGGTTCTGACATGAACCTGACCATAATCTTGAGTGAGTCCATTCCACTGTGGGCCTCAGCACAACGGGGAAATTCCCATAGATCGTTCTCCACTTGTTTAAGTAATCAAATACTTTTCATAAAAAATAAAAACCTTGCACGAAGGCTCGCTGTATTTAAGCAGTAAAGGCATCAGTGACTTCCCTGTACCCAAAGTCTGGCAATGCTGACACTCTGTAGGAGCTTGGGAAGTCTTGGTGCAGGCTTCTAGCAGGACCCACACATGGGGCCTCCAGGAGACCAGGGCACATAATAAAATGGTGACTTTCTCAAGAAAAGTGCTGTTCCAAACTGTTACTTTTTAACAGGACACTTGGTAGAATTTTACTTCATTATTAAAGTACCGTGTGTTCATTATAGACTACTGTTTACATGTCTGTGTATGTGTGCATGTCTGCATGTTCCTGTGTGTGCCCATGCATGGTGTTTGGGTATATGTAAAGGCCAAAAGACTAGGCTAGGCCGGTGGCTCCAGAGATCTGCCTGTGTCTGGTACAATGGAGCTGGGAATATAAGTGTGTGTGTGTGTGAGAGAGAGAGAGAGAGAGAGACAGAGACAGAAAGACAGAGACAGAGACAGACAGAGAGAAAGAGAGAGCCAGAGAGAGAGAAACAGAAAGACAGAGAGAGACAGAAGAGACAGACAGAAAGAGAGACAGAGAGGAAACAGATAGACAGAGGACAATTTTCTGGAGTCTGTCCTGTCCTTCACCATATGTGCTCCAAGGATCAAACAATCCTCAGGTTAGCAGCAAGCACCATTGCTGGCTGAGCCATTTCACAAAACTCTACCCAGCTTTTGTAAATGTGGATTCTGAGGAATCAAACTCAGGTCCCTGTTCGCCCAGGGCAAGTCCTTCGCCTCCTGAGCCATTCCCCCCAGCTGCATGTAGACTATGTGGATGACATGGGGACATATAAAGACAATCTGTATCAGACATGGTACTGCATGCCTGTAATCCTAGCACTTAGGAAGCTGGGACACAAGATTGAAAGTTTGAGGCCAGCCTGAACTGTATATTGAGACCTTTATCTCAAAAAAAAGGGGGGGGGAATCACTGACATTGGGTATGTTATTATGCCCACATTCCTGCTGCTGTATCAAGACACCATTTCCCACCAACAAATCAGAACCAAGCTGTGCACATTTTCATATCTTGCACTTTTTGCTCGTTTTGAGGCTGCCCCGGGTTTCCAGATTCTGCATGGGAGGGACAGAAGTGGCAGGTGCCTCCTGTTAACCTCATTGGATGGCCAGCTCTGCCCCGCCTGACCTTACAGCTTGGCTCAAGGCACCCAGGGCACTTGGCATCATTAGCTGATATCTGGAATAGACTTGTTCATTCGATGCTATAAGCCTAATCGTAGAGCATTTGCGTCTTGGCCACTTGAGTGAAGTTGTCTGCCCTTTTCTGATGAGTCAGCTTAAACACCTCCTCAAATGTAGCTAACATGTGCATACATCTGTTTGTTTGTCTGTCACAATATTTAAAGTAGTTGTTTCCACTCAGCAAACACAGAATATATAGAATAAAGACCTGGAAGCAAGGTACTTTCCTTGGCCTCTTGAATTATGTTGCTACCCAACCTAGTTGGTTTTTTATTTTATTTATTTATTTATTTATTTGGTTTTTCGAGACAGGGTTTCTCTGTAGGTTTGGAGCTGGTTTTTTATTTTTTTAAGATCGTATTGTGTGTGTGCACGTGCGTGTGTGTGTGTGTGTGTGTGTGTGTGTGTGTGTGTGTGTATGTGTGTGCACGGTGCATGTACCTCAGAACAATTTGCAGGAGTTGCCTCCTTCCACCTTGTGGGTCGAAGGGATCAAACTCAGGTTGTCAGACTCAGTGACAAGTAACTACCTGCTGAGCCATCCTGCCAGTCTTGATCTAATTTGTGTGTGTCTATAAAGATGCAGCAGATAAGTGAGTATTCAGATATGCTAGATATATGTTCTATTTCCTTCTGAAGTCCAACACAAATCCCTGCCTTTTTATGAAATTTGTCTAGAAACAAAGCAACGTACATACTTTCACATTTCTTTTCAAATACCTATAAACTACTGGCAAAGCATTATGAGGGGCCATAAACCATTAACAGGCCACTGCAGCACAGGGAGGAAGCATACAGACCCCAGAACCAAAGTACTGGTGCTCAAATCCAGCCTTCAGTTTCTCATCTCCATGACCTGGAGGTTGCTCATCTGAAAAATGGGAGCAAGAATCATTCCTACACCATGGAATTATTATTAGGGTTGAATTAATAAACTATTGAGAAGTGGCTGATCCATATCAAATCTCCAATAAATGTCACATGTCATCATTTTCATTACTGTCTTCATAATGATGAATGAGCAGCTTCAACTTTAAAGCATTCAGATGCTTCACATTTGCCTAAGGCACATGGAGCAACTGTGATACCTCACCCAGGAGGCTGAGACAGAAGGATTCTGAGCTCAAGGCCAGCCTGGGTTTCATAGTGAGACAATATCTAAAGCAAACGAACAAGACCCATCCTATCGTGCTAAGCATAAGCATGGCCCAAGATAACACGATGTTAACAGACTGATACAGATGAGGAGACTAAAGCCCAGCATGCTCCAGTGATCTAGCCAGGGTCACACAGCACAGGGCCAGCCCAGACTCCTAGCCCCCTGGTGAGAGGACAGAAACCAACCAGGCCCCTCATGCTACAGCCCCCAGGCCCGAGTACTTTTCCCTAAGCTATATATAGAGGAAGCGATCTCTCTGCTAACCACATCCTGTATGAGACATAGAAACTACTTGGACTCAGAATCCCTTTTTCAGAATCTAAGGGATTTTACATTATAAGCATTTAAGCATTTAAGGATTCCATTTCAGCATCCTTCCTCCCTTTCGAAAAACTAAGTCCCCCTGACCACATCCGCCATCATCTCTCACACAATTTTACTGGAAGAGATCTTTGCACTGAATTGGAAAAGGTGAGATGGGGGCTGGGATGTAGATGGATGTTACGGTTCTTGCTTAGCACACACGTACACAGTCCTGCCTTCAGGCTCCAGGACCACCTGAGTTGGGTGTGATCCCAGTATGCTAAGGTAAAGGTAGAAGGGGCAGAAACTCAAGATCATCTTTGGCTACATAGCAAGTTGAAGGCCAGTGTAAGTTATATGAAACTCTGTCTCAAAAAAGGGGTGAGGGACTGAGGGGATGAGGAGATAGCTCAGCTATTGGATTGCTTGCCATGCAAACATGAGGACCAGAGTTCAGAACCCAGAGAGACTTGTGTGACTGCTGGGTGGGCCTGTCCATAAGTCCAGCCTCAGAAAGTAGAGAACAGAGGATGACCATTGCAAGATGGCTAGTTAGGCTGATCTGCATTAGCAAGCTTTGGGTTTAACTGAGAGACCCTGCCTTAGTCAATAAGGTAGAAAACTGAGGATGATTCCTGACACCAAACTCCAACTTCTACATGCACATACATACACCACAAGCATGTGCGTGCATGCACGCGCGCACACACACACACACACACACACACACACACACACACACACACACACACACACACACACATTGCAAAAAAGGAGAGACAGAAAACCACTGAAGGGACTCCAGCCAGCCTGAGCATGGCCACCATGGCTCTTGCAGGTTGGGACTGGTTGGCTGTGTCTCGTGCCAAATACTGGTCCCTTCAACCACATTGCTAAAGCTACCATCAACACAGAGAGACGCCTGGGCCATCAGCTATACTGAGAATCCAAAAGTCTGGAACTAAGCTGGGTGTATCCACAGCCACACTGAAGCCTGCCACCAGCATGAAAAAGAAGGGGAGTGAGGGAACTTCTCAGAAGACTTGCTGCCAAAGTCAAGGCTAAAAAGCAGAAGTAAGGCTGGCATCGGGGCGCATACCCACAATCCCAGCACTCGGGAGGCCGAGGCAGGTGTATCAGCAGTCGCAGACCTGTCTGAACCATAGGGTGAGCCCCTGTCTCCAAGAAACAAAACAAAAATAAATAAATAAAGTAGTTAACAAACTACCACTCAGCAGGCTGCCTCCAGCTCCTGCAGATTATTTTATTGCTGCTTATTGAGTAAATAAGAAGTATGTTTAAGGTTTGAGCTTTTCCATAGAGACCTGACCTGAACCAGTAATGCTGGCCCCACTTTCTCACATGCACACCAACCAATTGGTGCTAAACAGAGCTGGTCTCCCTCAACTGGGAAGGCCACTTGTCCCAACACTTGGCCACTAGTTTAGGAGCCACAGAACTGGGACAGAAAAGGGAGGACCCCACTCCACCCACCATTTCAGTAAGCTCTGAGATGGCCACCTCCAGTTGACACCCTGCCTGGACTACAGGACTCTCCAGTGCGGCTGCGCAGCCTCCCAGTGATCAAGGACTCCCAGGAAGTCCCTACCAGCCTGGTAGAAGTGCTTCAGTGATATCTGGCGCCACATCAGCCCTGTTTCCAGAGGAAGCTCCTGAAGACAGCAGGATGGCACTTGCCTCCAGGGGTGAGGCAGCGAGGACGCTGTGGCCCCAGAATAACTATAAATGCAGATATCACCTCTCTGGCTGTTTAAAATAGAGGGATAGTGAGACACCGCCTTCGTGGGAGCATGGCTAGGAGAGAGCTATGGACTCTCTTTCTTTTGACCCTTGCAAGCTGGTTATTTGAAGGTGCATCATTCTCGATGCAGCAAGCTCTGCCTTCCTATAGAAAATAAAAAGCAATTCTGCAGTGGATGGCATAGGCTTTGCAGTGAGATTGGGGTCAGGGGTGCACTGGTAAGAGACTGCATCACATTTGGGGCACTCTCATTGAAGATGCAGTGAGGAGCCCCCGAAAGGAGCACTGCAAAGAGCTGAGGATTCCAGGGATCAGCAGTCAGCAAAGCATACCATGATGCCCTGAAATAGGGAAAGAATGGGGGCGTCTCCTCCTGGCCTCCTTCCCACAGGAGGTGCCTTGCAGACACCTATAGGACCATGGTGGAAGGACAGCAGGCCTCATCTTATCATTGGCTCTACTCTGGTCTCCATCTCAATCACCTTTCCCCTGGCCTTCCCATCTGGGCCTCAGCGCTACACCTGCCACAGGACAACAGGTCTGAGGGCTGTGGGAGACCATAGATAGAGAGGCCATGTGGAGACACAATCAACTGGCCACATGTGTGGACTAAGATACCCAGGAGGTCCCAGAATCTAGCCATGGCCTAGCACCAGCAGCAGAACTTCCAGCAGCACAGTTCTAGACACACAGAACCAGACATGCCAGGCATTCCTGAGCCACTCATTCAAGTCCACCCTCCAGGGCCTTTGCAACGTCTCTAACTACTTTTAGCTTTGCTTTACATGTCTCTTTGAAATAATTTACTCTGGACTTAAATGTAGTTTTAAATTACACTTGTTTATTTATTTCCATTAGGTGACAGTGCATATGGAGATCACAGAACAACTCCTAGAAGTTAGTTCTCTCCTTCCACCACGTGGCTCCTCAGGCATGGCAACAAATGCCTTTGCCCACTGAGCCATCTTGTTGTCCCTCAGATGGATTATATAAGGCTACCAGACCTCCCTACTGTAAATAGCTAGGAGAACGCTCGCAGTGTTCGAAAATTCACAGGCGCGATATGGCACTTAGATTTTCCTAAATTGTGTGACAATGAATTCCACTGCATTCCAGAAGATAAAGCTGGAGCCCTGCTATGTGCTAGCCTTGAAATGAATTGCCACCATTTAAAAGTCTGGATGTTTTTCATGTGCATGCATCTACCTCTGCTCACACACAGAGATTGGGTTTCTAGATTGGCTGAGGAGTGGAAAGATTCTGGCTCACGCCCCCAGCGGCACTCAGCTGACACTCAGGAGTGGCTGCCCCCCGCAGGGCTGTGCTGTGTCACCTGCCTCAGTCCCTGGAGCCTCTGGAGTCTCACGCATCACCTGCTTCCTTCATCTGCCTGTCCCGTCCACAGAAGCAATAAAGTTTGTGACTGCCGTGAGGCACCCAGGGTTATTCTGTGGACCATGTCATTGTGTGTGTACCCTACATTGGGAAACATGTGGGCTCCCCAAATCCTGGCCCGGTGTTTGTGCAAGGTTACCCTACAGAGTGGACCAACTTCTGCACTATTGCCTCTGTTCCTGCCTCTACATTCTCCAATGAGCCCTGGCTGGGCACTTCCTGCCTCATAGGGATCTAAGTGGCATGGTGCTTAAACATGGGGACACTGGAATATGTCTAGTATGAGTCCAGTTGTTCTGCCAATCACATTTTTAAAGCTTAGACCAAAAAAGAGAATGTTAAATAGCTCATTTAGTCATTTTCATACTGATCATACACTGAAATACTTTTTTTCTATGCTGGGTTAAGTAAATATAATCACAATTAATTATACAAATTTCTTTTTGCTTTTCTTAAAATCTACCAGGAAAATTCAAATTGTATCTACTAATAATATAGTGATATGTATTAGTAAAATTCACATCTTCCACTAAAATTTCACTGGAAAGGTGGCTTGGATCTCTGATTTGCCAACTCTCTGCTCTGGTAGCAGAATGCTATCATTCTGAAATCAATTTACTTTAAAAAATAAAACAATAACCTGGATACCCAGAAAAAGATCAAGTTTGTTCTGTGTCCTGGAAATCCTGCAATGAGTCAGGTGTGGAGAACTTGCAATTGTAACCTTCCATAACTCAGGGGAAAAAAAATAGATTCAACACCCCTCACCCCAGGCTCCCTGGCCTCGTCACCTCCTCCTCAGTTCTACCCGCCTGGGCAAATCTAAAAGGACTGCACCCAACTTCTGTCTTCTTCAGCACCTTGCGAGATGGCAGGGGCCTCAGTAGGGATTGGGTCGATGAATTAGCAGGACTTAAAAAGTCAGCACATCCATCTCATGGTGACGCTGTGCATTTGGGCCCACCGTGCTGCCATCAGGACCAGAGGAGACCTCGGGGACATTCCAGTCAGACCTCCTCTTTCTTTCAAGAGCGAGTAATTCTCTGTGCTCAGACAGGCTCAGCACTAGCCGCAGTAGGGTGTGACTCTGAAGAAATTGAAATGGTTCAATTCTAGGACGCCTGACTTCTTTTTCTAATGGGGGTTTTAGAGAACAAATGTTTCTGTTCAGCTTATCATTCCATCCCCGACTGTGAGCTTCTTGGTTTAATTGTTTATTTCTTTGGGTTTTTGAGGCAGGATCTCAAGTCTCTCACTTGAACTCTCCATGTCGCCCAAGGATGATTTGAACTCTACTATAATTCCAGATACTGGGATTACAGACCTATACCACTACACCAGGTTTAAGAGGTACTAGGGATGTAACTCAGGGCTTCCTGCACGCAAAACAAGCAGTCTACCAACTGAGCTACACCCATTGCTCCTGCCTGTATGCTTAAATGGGTCAGAGACTGCACTATCTATAATAGAAAATTACCTTCTCCAGGCGGTGGTACATCTATAAACCCAGCATTCAGGAAGCAGAGACAGGAGGATCATTTCAAGCACATAGCAAGTTCCAGGTCAAGTAGAGATATAGAGTGAGACTCTGCCCCATTAAAACGAAAAGGAAGAGAAATGGAGAGAGAGGGAGAGAGGGAGGGAGAGAGAGACAGAGGGAGGAGGGAGAGAGACAGAGAAAGGAAGAAAGGAAAAAAGGAAAATTTTCTTCTAGAATGTAATTTTCATTTTATGTAGTATTTTATTTTTTGAATTGGGGGTCTTGCTATATAGCCCAGGCTGGCCTCAAAATCACTGTTTCCCCAGCCTCCAGAGTGCTTGGATTACACAGATGTATTACCACATCTATTCCAAGTCAGAAACTGATTTTTAAAGCTGTGATGGTATCAGGCAATATGCTTTGGATCAGCCTAAGGGAGAGAGAAGAAAGGACACCATGTGAACGCCAGGAAAACGCTATGCCTGGCACCATGGTAGATTAGGCTTTTGTCTCTCCATGGGTAAGAGCTGAGGGTGCGTGGGAACAGGCATCTTTTTGACTCTGAAGCACCTAATATCCCTGAAGACCTACACTAGAATCATTAGAAAACTCATATTAGAGCCCTGGGCTCTCAGAATAACACAACACAACACAAACAAATACACACTCACACACTCACACAAGATTTTGCTGAGATCTCACTTCACTTTGGCAGCAGGGTTAGAACAAAGAGCTACATGTCCCCAGCCCAAAGGGAGCTTCGTTTCCCACACCCTGTGCTTCAACCTCTGTCCAAACTGGAGGCTGGACTGTCTGCCTGAGAGCTTCTGAGATGAGTTAGCCCTCAGACTTGGAGCCCCTGGCAGGGACAGGGGTATTTGTGAAGGCCTGATCGGGACAGTTTATACTCTCTACAGTTCATACTATACTATCTACACAGGTAGATAGTGAACTGGGTGATGCCAATCACTCCTGGCTCAGAAAACTCAAGTAACCTGGGTGTTGGCATAGTGTCCTCTCCCTCAGCTGAGAAGTCTTGTCCCTTTTAGAGAGGAGAAAGGTAACAGGGTCCAGCAAGCACCATTGTCCCCTCCCCAAGGAGAATAACCAGATCTTCAGAGAAGGCAGATCCTTCAGTAGGCCAGCCCCAGCCACCCCCTCACCTGTTGATGGAGCTGACGCTGGGCACTGTGTCATTGTCACACACCCGCTCTGCCAGCAGCCGGTCCCTGATCTCCCAGGCAAACATGGTAGGATTTTGGCGTTTATACTCTGCGATTTTTTCCACCACTTTGGGAGTGGCAACCTTTGGTTTGGATCCGCCAATCACCCCCGGCTTGATGCTTCCTGTTTCATAATACCTAGACCCGAGAGAAAAAGGCCACAGTTAGCCATGGGAGTCCAGAAGAAAGGGCCATAGTCAGCCATGGGAGCCTGCAAAGTGGATGAACATTTGAAATGTGAAAAGTGTGATTTAAGACGTGCTAAAAAAATATAAACGGCAAATCAGATTTTTAAATGTAGTACCAAAAGCTATTAAATGGCTTGATAATCTTAAAGAAATTGTGTCTTGTGTGCATGCATGTGTGCATGTGTGTGTCAAGCTCAGAAAGCAGCTTTCAGGAGTCAGTTCTCTCCATCCACCGAGGAGTGCCAGGGATTGACACCTAGCCACCATGCTTGGCAGCAAGTGCTTTTACCCACTGAGCTGTCTGACCGGTCCACCAATCATTTTCATATTGGTTATATGTTGAAATGACAATCTGTATGCATTGGGTTAAATAAAATTCATAATTAAAATAAATCATACTAGCTTCATTTCACGTTTCTAAATATTCTATGAGAAAATTTCAAACGGCTCACGTGGCTTATATTACAGTTTATAATCTAATTATAAAAAATACATATATTGGACAATACAACAGCAAGCTACATATAACAAAATGCTTTCACATTCATCTACCATTTTTGCAGATTTAAAAAAAAATGCAAGTTAGTTTTTCCTCTTGGTCCTCTAAGAGCCCTGAAGCACATAAACTGTTTAAGATGAATGAATAGGCGCCTGGACAATTAGGGGAAGTACCCTTTTGTGATAGTAAACATAGCTTTACAAACATTAAATTCTTTCCCTGGGGTCACAAAGGATTAAGGTACCCAGTCAGGACTCCGGTCAAGCCTCCTGAACTAAAATTTCCCCAGAAAGGTAGTGTAGACCTCCAGTTTGCTGGCTCTCCCATCCCCAACACAATGTCCAGAATTCTCTGAAGACTCTCTACAATTTTTTTCCAAAAGAGAGAAACAATAACCCTGATATAAAATTAAAGAGTGTTGGATTCCAGCATTAATGGGACGTGTATTAGAAACCAAATCCCAAGCAATCAGAAAAACCAACCACGATTCTGGAAAGCTCTTCCAAGGGCCTCCCCTGAGGTAAATGGCTGTTTCTAAGGGCATTGCCATGCTATCAGCTTTTCCTCGTTAACGCAAATAGGATGTCAGGGTTTTATAGCCAAGCCGTGCCAGAGAGAGGGGTGGCACAAAAGCTCATTTCAGGGGAGGAGGAAAAGGGACCCACTTCTTTTTCTGAATTCTAGCTATCACTGGATGTCTCTCTCAGTGTTCGCAGAGGAATTCCTGATTCCCTCTTCCAAAGAAGATTATCTTGAGGTTGAAAGATTTTTAAAAGACATTTTAGAAACTATAAGTTTTAAACCTAGAATATTTATAAGAAGTAAGGTAAGGGTGGCACACATCTGTAATCCTAGTACTTGGGAGGTGGAGACAGGAGGATAAGAAGTTTTCAAGGAGACTTGGCTACATACCTGCTGAGAGAGAGAGGAAGAGGAATTGGAGGAAGAAGAAGAAAGGGAAGAGGAAGTGGAGAAGGTGGAGGAGGAAGAGGGGAGGAGGAATAAGGGGAAGGAAAAGAGGAAGAAGAAGGGAATGAAGTGATTCTACTGGATGGATGGAAATTATCCTAAAAGCAATGATGGAACATTTATAGGGTTGCTAAACTCTCAGCTTGGATAAGACTGTTTAGGGCCAAGTAAGTGAATATTCTGGAAGTGAAGACATATCTATTTGTCATCGAGAAGAGTGAGTCATTTACAATTTTAAGCATGAAACAAAATCCAACTTATCTTCCTTTTTTATAAAGTTGTTGGAAGCAAAAATGCTCTTAATCACAAAAGGGTTCAACAGACACCCCAAAAATATATTTTGATAGAAAGTCACCTAAATTCTAGTGCACAGCAACTCTGGAAGACTCTAGAGTCCTTTCAACTTCTCAGGAGAACGCCAATTACTTTTAAACTTATTTATTCTTATTTTACAAGCATTGGTGTTTCGTCTGTGTGAGGGTATTGGATCCTCTGGAACTGGCCTTACAGATAGTTGTGAACTGCCATGTGGGTACTGGGAACTGAACCCAGGTCCTCTGGAAAAGCAGCCAGTGCTCTTAACTTCTGAGCCATCTCCCCAGCTGAGAAAGCCAATTTATTTACTATCACATAACAGCTCCTTATTTTGGCACAACACTCTCGAGTATGGAGTTCTTCAAATTACCACGGTCCTCACACATCTTTTGAAGTCATCAGGATTTTACAAAAGATAAAATAAATGATTGGAAGACTAAGGGACTCACCCAATTCCACTAGTTATAGAGACAGCCCAGATTTCAAACCAGACTTTGAGTCCAATACTCTTCGCATTACCATAACTTTCCGCTTTGATTATAACATTTTAAGCATTAGAAGTTGCAATCTTTACAATGACAGAGAGATTTACTATTTGCAAGGTTTTTTCTCAAGCATCCTTGACTCATTCCATGAACCAATAATCACTAGGTCCTCTTAGGGCAAGGATAGTCTCGGGATAGGACTTACATATACATGGACCACACTGTGTTCTCAAAATACATGAATCCAATAGAACTACAATGGCCACACAGAAACTCACCAGGCAGCAGAATAAAGTCCCCTGCTTACATGGCTGGTATGTGACAGCCCAGGGTTCCCTGCCCAGCCTACTTGAGCAGTGCCAACTGTGGATCCACAGTCTTGACACTCGAGGTCCCTGTCTTGCATTTGACTGACACGTGGGCTAGGCTCTTAGAAGGCAACACAGACACTCCCGAAACCCCAACTCAAGACTACGCCAAGTGAGAATTCAGACTTAATAACCATCCTTTCATTGCAGCAGAACAGCCGTGCAGCCCTTTGGCTTACAGACAAAAGATGAACGGCAGCCACCAGCCCGGTGCCCCTCGGTGCAAAGAGCGGCAAAGAGCAAAGAGCATCAGGTTGGGAGTCGAGAGGTACCATGCCTCTAGTGATTCTGACACCAACTGGCTGTGTGATCTTGACCAACTCAGCCTTCCTCGGCCTCAGTTACCCTCTTTCTGTAATAGGGGAGGCTATTTGCCAAGATTCCTTTGCAGAGCTATTAGGATAACAAGAATTCAGAATGGCCGTGAAAAGACTTTGGAAAAAGAAAACAAAAGGACAGAGAGAGAGAATTTGCATAAAGTAGAGTGCATGGATAGGGATTAAAATCCTCACTGTTTTATTTTTAGCATGTGACATGCCACCAAAGTTCAAATGACCAGGCATTCACAATGAGAGGAGACAGCAGCCCTGCTCCGTGATCTGACTTGGCCTTCACATGATGCCCAGATCCTCTACAGCCCTGAGTTCTAGACTGAATGTCTATACTCCTGTCAGCCCACATACTGTCTTGGAGGGACAGGGACCCTTTCCTGCTCCCAAGGACTTTTCCTGCCTTGCTCCACAGCCTTTGAAAACCACAGCTACCACACACCAAGCACTCTACAATCTGTCACCCCATGAGCACCCATCAAATTCTTCTAAGGGGTGGGGGCAATCCGTGGGTCAAACAGGCCAAGTTCAGAAATTCCCAGTCACACTGTTTTAGGGCTGAACTTGTTTCTTAAAAGGCAGTTCTAATTAGAGTGACATTTTGTCCACTGTGGTTCTTAGTTATGAAAATAATGAGCTATGAAATTCCAATTTATTGTTGACAACTTAAACGGCCAGGCACCGGAGCGGCGCATAACTTCCGAGTGCCACTCTGCCCAGTGACAAATCTATTCTGGTCCACAGGAGTCTGCTGACCTGACTTTAGAAGGATCCCTGTCCACCTCAGTCTTCATGGGAGATGTAGAGGGCTTTGGGGCTCTAGAACATGAGAGCCAGTCATTTGGATGTCTGAGAAAGGCTCTCAGCAGCTTGAAATGTTCAAACAGTGAACAAAATGTCAGCTCAGCAAAGAGGTCTCAGGAAAAACAAAGGAAGGACCTCCCCTCTCTTCCCCCTACCACCCCCCCACAAAGAAGCATCTTGCCAAGACGGTAGGGACCATTCAGCTCCAAAAGTGAGACTGGCTACTTCTAAAACAGCTTCCTCTCACCCTCTTTTCTTGTATGTTTTCTATTCTTTCTTCCCTTTGTCTTCTCTCTTCCTTCCATCTCCCTGAATGCTACTTCCTTTTGCTGCACCCACTCTCATCTTCCCCTAACCCACCATCTAACAACCACCAGGCTGATTTCCTATGCTCTTTCCTGAACTCAGGCCGGAACTCATCTGCTGGCTGAGTGTTTAACAGAAATGGATTGAGCCCTCGTCCTCCATGGCTGATGTGACCCACGCTGTGCAGGAAGATGACGAATAAGCACAGGGATAGGTGGCTCTAACGGAACTGCCAGATTCCTGTCCCTGAGACGTCTCCCTTTGGGCTTAATCAAGATCCCCTATGTGGTTATTACCACTATTATTAACAGTATTAACACTGTTGGAACAATTTTTAAATCCCAGCAGACAGAACAGAAAGTCATGATATCACTGAGAAAACTTGGAAAATACTTCAAAATGCTCATGACTGTCAGTCAGGTATCAATTGTTGAACTATAATGCAAGCTCCAGGACAAAGATGAGGATCACTGACCCCAGGGAGAGAAATAGCAAGAAAGCCCTGAAGAGCTAACCTGAGAATGTGCCTGTCTGCCAGGGAAGACCTAGAACAATGTCACTTGCCCAGGACATTAAAAAACAAAAACAAGCAAACAAACAACAACAACAACAACAAAACAACTATCAATATGTTTTGGGGTTATGGAGAGAGACAGAGTTCCATAGTCATTCAGGCCCCCATCCAGCGCAAGTGCTAACTTGGCCAGACATATGCCAGTAAGCCCTAGAAAGGTTTATTTTCTCATCTTGAAATCTTCCTGTATCATGCTGAGGCTGGCAAAAAAAAAAAAAAGGAAAAGAAAAATAAACATGAGGCTAACAGTCTGCACAGTCCTTTGAGAGGACTGTCATTGTAAGTATTTTGCTTGCAGCAAATTGCTGGGTCAAGTGGCAACTTTCAAATGTCAGATTTGAGAGTTAGTGTTTGCTGTTGTTTTGTCTAATTTAATGCCTGCCACTACAAAAAAGAAACAAAACACACAGAAAGAAAACCCTACAGCAACTTGAGAAGGCTGATGATACAACTGAAGATGATAGCTGGATTTTAAATATTAAGTGCTATTTGAAAACATTTAAAAAGAAAATAGTGAGGGCAGGCAATATAGCTCAGTGGTAGACAATCACTTAGCGCACACACAGCCCTGAACCAAAAGAGAAAAAGAAAAATAAGAAGCAATCAACTATGGTTGTATAAAATAATGTATGTCCCACCCTAGCCATTCCCTTGACCCCAGACTCGCCTAAGAGGTTTGGGAGAAATTCCCAAGAGCCTCTGACTTTTGGGTTACTTAAAATAATCCACCAGACTTTTGAGAAACATATTGCTCCTCTTGACAAAGTCACCCTATTCCACATGTCACTGAAAACAAGGGGTCCCACAGCTTCTTTGATTAGGAGGATCTCAAAAGATGTTGGAAACTCTCAAGTACTGAGTGTGGAGCAAAATGCTGCCGTGTCTCACTGTCCACACTGGCACCTTGAACAGCTGCGGACTGTCTCTTAGATCTTTCTTAAAACATTGAGGGAAGCCTGGAGCCCGTCGTGCCTTTACCTGCCAAGAATTTTGCTGACACAACCATGGCTGACCCGAAGCTGCCTGGAGATGTCGCAGGGCCTGACACCTTGATGGGCAAGTTCCACTATCCTTTGGCGGACTACATCTGGGAGTGGCCGTCCATTCACAAAAACCCCCCCAAGCTGATTCACTCCTCCATGTCCTGAAACAGATCAGAAACAAAGGCAAGGGGAAGGGTGGTTAGAACCAGTCACATAGTAGAAGTGCCCTTCTCAGCACCCAGAGCCCTCTGGTCACAAATGGCTGGCAGGCTAGAGGTCTTGCACCTGGAGTCCAATCATGCAGATGACATGAGGACCCTAGGTTGCTTTTTAACACCAGTCTTAGCTTTTGTTCATCTGCAGGCAGTCAACAGAGCCACTGGTAGCTCCCCACACTGTTTTTTTCCTTTTAGTTACTAGCATTTTCCTCTTCATTTGCGGGAATCGGTAAGGGAATGTGTAAAAGAAATCTATATGAAAGGAGCACAATTTACTACACAATGCTGAATCTGAGGGAGATCCTGGGGAGAGAATTATATCTTAAGATAATCAAATTTAAAGAAGAAAAGAAAATAGTGGAATTCATTTTCTTTTTAACAAATGTCTTCAAAAGTGAAATAGGCTGTTCTAAGATCTACATATCGAGGGGGAAAGTGTTTTTGCATCAGCAATCTAATTCAAGAACTGAAGACTTTCTTTTTAATGACCAGCATTTTCAGATCACTGAGACAAAACCTAACCGCTGCCTTAATTTAAAAATAGGAAAGAAAAATTTAAAGCCTTCCTTTAAGACGGTGAGGTTGACGTGCAGGCCTGACCGTTGTACCCTCTCAGAGCACACAAAAGAAATGAGTCACAGGGTCTTCTGCACACGGCACACTCCACTGAACCAGGATTTGTTAGAAAGGTGTGCCCCTGGAATTTTGGGCAAGTTTTGCAATCAATCTGCAAGCAGGTTTAAGTTGGTTAGGAGGAAATAAAGCAACTGAGTACCAGATTTTTACGAGTGCCACGGAATGTATTTTAAGTAAAAGGAGTCAGAGAAAACCCCTTTTCCGCTCTGATGTTCCATACTGGTAATCACCTCCAGCTGAAAGGAAACAGGACCTGAGTAAACTAAAGAGCCGGTCTAGGAAACCGACCAATACAATGTAGTGTCGTTAGCCCTTAAAGCTTTGAAACACGCTCACTTGCATTGCTGAAGATTGAAACTGAAGTCAAGTTAGAAACTATCCTGATGCTGTTGACAACTCAGAGGCCAAGGAGGGGAAACCGCCTAGCCTAGGACAGAATGAACTCTAGAAGGGAAGTCAGGCACCTCCAAGGTCACACACATCCACCCTCCAACTTTAAAACAGAAACAGCACCCACAGTTCGGCCACCACCACCAAGACAGATCTACAACCAGGCTCATGAACATCTGAAATTGAGGGATAAAACACTCCTAAAATAGCCTTTATCCTTAAAAGTATCTAACAAATTCACAAATTAGTTTCCCAAATCTCCAAGTTCAGGCTATTTCCAAGAAAACCACAATTTTTAAAAGGTAATTTACTTCACTTAGTTCCAAACTACACTGGATTTTCCTCTGATTGTCAAAATGTACCTTTAAGGAATTTTGATTGTTCTGAAACATTTCACACAGGAGAAGAAGAAATAGGAAGAGAGAAAATTTTCCTGAACAGGGTTTTATAGCTAGGGACATAATTGCATAGTTTACCTAAAACAGAAAAATTACAGCAACCCTGAGCAAGAGCTTTGTTCTGGGACAGAGATCATCTAAGGGGGAAAAAGGTGAACCAATTTTTCCAGAAGAGGCTGGATCTAAGTAAAACAAAGTATATCCATAATTGGTGTGTGCTCATTGGGAGGACACATGTCAAGAAAAGGCAGCTAAAAGACCCAGCACACATTTGCTATGATCTAAGGATCCAGGCATTGCAGCCAATCTGCAATTATTGTTTACTATACCACTAACAATTGAGACTTCCTGCCCAAAACACAGTAGCAGCCTTCAGAGGACTTCAATGCCAACAGCAGTTCTGTAGGGAATTTGTAGGTTTGTATCATAAGAAAGCAAAAACAAAAACAAACAAACAAACTCCAAGAGTTTCCTAGAGTCGGGTCTCCCTAAATCACAGTAGATCCCCCAAAGTACCCCCCTTTGGCCACAGGGAATACTAAGGAATTTGCAGACTCCAAGGCAAGTGCCTACAGCTGACATGGACTAGACATAGGTGACTCTTACTTTTCTTAACTTTCTGGATAGGCCCCAGAACCTATTGGTCCTCTTGCCTCATTTATGAATCTAGCCAACAGAGTACTTTATGACAGGCCTCAGGAAAGGTACTAATCTAGGATTGGTAAGAAAGGAAGTCCAAAGTCTGAGGGAGAGTGGAGGTGGGACAGGGAAAGAGAGGTATGTGCACAGGATATAGATGTTATAGACTCTCTATCCTCTCTCTACCATAAAGAGGAGGGCCGGATGAGACAGAAGGCAAAGAAAGGAAAGCGAGATAGGGCACAGAGACTAGATTGGGCAGGCAGAAGGAGTGGGGGAAGGAATGGAAAAGTCTAAGTAGACTAACAAATGGAAGGGGATCTCTAGAGGGCAGGTCTCTATGGGTGGGGGTTTGTTTCTTCTCCCTCCTCCCATGTCTTTCTCCAGCTTTGTATCTCCTCAAAGGCTGAAGTCCCAAGTTCTACCGTGGATTCCAGCTAGGTGAGCGCTCATCTGCCAGGAGGGCACAGGGCCAAGACACGAACTTGGCTATCATTCCTAAGAGGAGCAGAATTTAGAGACTGGCACAGGAACGGATGCAAACAAGTTAGGTACAAACTGGGAAACACGCACAGATAGAGCAGAAGTAAAGACCCGCCCCATCTGGAAGAGCAGGGTTTGAAGGTTGACAGAAGGATGGAATTGCAGATGACCCTAGCACCTCTGTGTCTCTGCTCTGGAAGGAACTGGTTTCTGCAGATGCTCCTCAGACCTTGCTAGGGATATATTGACCACAAAGGACACTGCCCACACCCCCAAAACTATGGTTAGGCACAGATAATTAGGAAGGTGATGTCTACTGCTAGCTGAAGACTGAGCTACAAGAGCCCGGATCATTGAAATTCTTTCTAAATGCACCAAGGCAGAAGGCAGAGACAAACAGGATCACAGAGAGTAGACAGCCAAGTGCTGATACACATGCTGTGCCAGTGTCATGCTGTGCACACAGACAAGTTGGGCTACAGAGGTAGAGCCTTGCATGTGTGCACACTCCAACTGACCTCTCTGGGATCAAGTCCTTCTCTTTCCCCCTTTCCATTAATTCTCCAAAGCCAAACAACATGCCTCTATTCCCAAGAACCAGCTGCAGCTGATCTTTGCCAGTCTTTTGCCTCAGTATCATGTTCTGGAAAATGGCGGTAACTGACAGTTTGGGTCACACTCAGGTGTGACATTGGCCACAAAAGTACTTTGTTAACTAGCAGGCAGAACACTTCTGAGGAAGGAACCATCTGGGGAAGAGTCACTGTGCCAGTGTGCTTAATGGAACTGGAGTAGGGGGTGGGGTACCTCTGAACTCCAGAAGCCTGCTAGGCAGCAAGCAGAGCCTGCCCCTCCCAACAGAAGCTATCCTGTGCGGAATTGGTTGGGGGGGGGAAGGGAGGCAACAAGGAAAAACTGACCAGAACCAGAAATAAAGGTGAAGCAAAGGACCCTACTATACCAGCCACCTTGCAGAGCCTATTTCCTCTGCCCTCATTGCCAGCAAATTGGGACCCAGACAGACTACACTGGGCAAGCAAACAGCTTTGGGCACGAGAACTAAGGGTCTTTCCAAAGAAGCCAAGGGTTTCCACTAGCTCTGGAAGCAAGGCTGGCCCAGCCCCCACTGTGCTGCCAGGGAGATTGAGAATGGGAGGAGGGAGCACTTCCCGAGGAGGGGGCAGATTGAAGGCCCGGCAGGAAGGCTTAGGCATTAGCAGTTGGTTAACCAGCACCTGGAAGGAGCTGCTTCTCCACACGGATGCACACCGGAAGACCACCGAGTCTGATGCTATCTCCCCAAGGGCTTGGGCATGACCTCTGGGCAGCAGAATTCTGGACAGAGAGAGGCAGTGCGGGCCTTTGGATTTCCGCCAGTAAGGAAAGAAGCAGGGGAGCCAGCCCTACCCATCTTGTTTCCCAGTTGCTTTTTGACTGAGCCAACGCTTGCCCACCTCTCAGTGTGTTGCCCCCCAACTCGTTTGTTTTCAGGTTCGCTCTGAGTAAAAGCAGAGAGGCTCCAGAGCCACTTTGTGCAGGAAAATGCAATGGAAGACGCTGGAGCCCTGGTGGACTGGAAACCGCTTAAACCCAGTCCCCAAACCGGGAGGAATCGTTGGGCTTGGGACCAGAGCAAGCCGCTTCTCTGTGCGAATCTTGAAGCCGCTTGGGAGGATTACCTCCAACTAGGATATTGACACAAAGAGAAGCTGACCTGCTTGCAGCCGGCTTCGACTGCCTAAACAAACCTTCCCCTGCGGCCAGGCCACTCGACCCTTCGTGGAAGACACGAAGATTCTTGCCCCAGCTTGCCTTCTGTCTAGCCGGGTCTCTGCTGCCTTTGTTAAATAGGGGACCCATGACTAGAGTAGATGCCGACTGGTTGAGGTTAAGCGAGCTTGCAGCCGGCTGCTAGCCACGGAGTTACTCCGCGATCTCCAGTCCACAGAGACCCGAGCTGGGCACCCGAGAGCAGTCTGCCAAAGCCTGGCGCCTTCCCCTGGCCGATTCTACAGCCAACAGAAGGAAAACGCGATTCGTTCCACTTGGAATTTCCTTGAAATCTCCGAATCTAATCCAGCGTTAACTCGCCGTGAGAAGAGCGCTCATCTCACAGGAGACTGTGTTAATGGGTGAACTGGCAGAATCCCTGCGGGTCAGTCAGCAGGGCCCTGCCGGTGCCCGAAATGACCCTGCCGGTCTCCTACACCGCACAGGCTTTCAGAAGGCAGACGCGCCTGCATGGGACTAATTAGCTTTCTTTCTTGTTGCTTTCTTCCTTTCTTTCTTTCCTACTTTCTCTCTCCCTCTCTTTTTCTTTCTAGGAAAGAAGCCATCTCAAGGCAGGTACCCTACAGAGAACGACCCAATGGTGTCTTTAAAGGTCTCTGTCAGTACTGGCCGACGCCTAAACTGAAGTGTAGCTTAGGGACTCGGACTTCGTTGATTTTTTTTTTTTAATCCCCTCTCCTCGACCCGGGAGACGTTTGGAACCCTGGATCAGGTGCACTTTCTTAACTCTCACTTCTTTTCTTCACACATACAGGGACCAGTCGGGGCCTCACTTTTCATTCTAAGCATCAGTCTTGGTCAGTTCCATAGCTGAAAAGGGCGCCAACAGAGTTGGGGTTTGGGGCGCTCTCTGAGACTCTCACTGATCTCTATTAAAACTTCCTGCCCTCCAACTGGCCCAGTTTCGAGCCTTCTATGAGTATGAACCAGGGTTCTGAGAATTAGCTTCAGGAGACCAGAAAAGGCTGCAGCTCGCTGCCTACACTACCTCGTTGCTGGAGGCGGGATTTACCGATCAGGCACTTCGGCCTTGGCGGCCCAACGCGTTCCGCGTCCGCCGCCTGAAAGCCTTTCACTTTGCAAAGTTGTCTACGCAGCTACAGAGGTCCCAAGCTCTCCAGAACTTATTACCTGCCCCTCAGTCCGGCACCCCCAACCCGACCCCGGCCGGAGAGTGAGAGAAGCGAGCTCGCCGCCTACTTACTATGCATGGATGCAAACGGGTCGTGCTTACAGTGTATTTCCATCGGGGCGCTCCAGACTGCAGGTTTGGCCTCTCGGCGCCAAAGGGCTGCTCAGGGAACCTAGAGACCCGCGCCACCAGGCCAGGCACCCTGTGAGGTGGGCTCAGAAAACACCTCTGCAGCTGTGGGGTCCCTCTTCAAGCCTCCTGCGGAAGATCGCGGAGAGCTGAGCCGAGAGGCGGGAAACGGTGCTCAGGCAGTCGGTCTGGGAGCGGGCGCCCAACTCCAACTAGCTTCGCTCCTCTGCGGGCTCAAGCGGCGGCTCCCGGCCCACACCCGAGAAGCAGAGGCCCAGGCGCCCGCGGCGTCGAGGGCATAGCGCAGGGGCCCACCTCCGGGACAGCTAGGGGCGCTCGGCGCTGGAGCAGAAACCTGCAAGAGGCCGCGAGCACACGGCCCTTCGTCTCACTCCGGGGCAGCGAGGCTCGCGAGCTGCCAGGCTGCTTCGGTCACGCTGCTTCGAGGGTCTGTCCACCCCTCGGCCTCCTCCAGACCCTTCCTGTCTCCCGCTGCTCCGTGTCTCTGGGGCTGAACGTGCCCCTCCGCCTCTCTCCAGCCGGCTCTCCGACGTCTCCGACGAAGTTGCAAAGAACTCCCTCTCCGGCCGCGCAGGGGCCGCGGCGAATTCTAAGACACTGCCGCTACTAAGGCTGGGAGCCCGGAGCGCCCCGAAACTGTAGCCCTCGAAGCCCGGGACCGCCCGCCTTCAAAGTTCCCGCGGGCCCCAAGGCTCCCGGCCCATTCGCTCCTGGCTGTGCCCTCACGCTACCAACTCTTGGAGCCCTGATGCCCGCTCTTGTGGGTCCGGGTGGACTATCCCCGGCTTGCCTCTTCCGGGACAGCCACCGCGTCTGCCGAGCGGTGAGAGAGGGGCGCAGGAGAGAATGCGGGTCCCTGCCGCCGGGGCCGCCGGGGCCGCCAGGGCTGTTGGTGCTGAGATGAAGCCCCTGCCGGCTCTAATGCCCGCGCTGCTACCGCCGCCGCCGGCGCTAGCCCTCCGCCTGCTCGGCGCGCACAGTGCGCCACCGCGCCGCCCCGGAGCCGCTTTCAGGACCCGCTGCGTGTGGACAGCGCCGCCCGGGGCTCAGCCTCCCTCCGGGCGGGGGCGGGGCGGGAGCTCACCTGCCAATCACGCCTCACCAAGCCAATCAGAACGGGGGCATCCGGCCCTAGCCCGAAGTACTGCCCTATTGGCTAAGCAACCCACGGACTCCGCCTGATTAGCCGGTACCTGGGCAATGGGAGAGAATGGGGGGCGGGGCCCAAGCGGCGGCGCCACGTTCATTGACAAACGCGTGGGGAGAAGGCCTAGTGGATCGCGGATGGAAAAGGGGGGAGAGACAGAACAGGGCCCACTCAGTGTCTGGAGAGCCCGGCTCTTGATCCCACAGAACCAACCTTTCTGCCGTTGGGATTCTGGGATTGAGAATTAGAGATTGAGGGCAACCAAGACAGGGAAGAAGGGTGAGGATGAAAGAGAAGTCTCCAGAAGGCAAAAAGAAAGAAAAGCACCCACAGTTGTTGGAGGAAGTCGTGTAGCGCAGTAGAGATTCGGCTTTCCGTCTAGGTGGAGGATTTACATGTGTACACCTGCCGCTTCAGACTCACTTTGCTCCTCAGTAAAATGGCCAGTTTAGTGAAGGAGTCATTGATGCTGGTTCCTTCCAATGGAGAATTTCCTAATTTTATCAAGAATCTACTAAGTGACGGCGGCCATTTCCTCTGTATCCCCCCCTTCTCATTCTCTCCAGAGTTCCCAGTGCTGCATTAACCAAAGGCAGAGTTGGAGGGGGTGGGGCTATTGCTTTGAGGTTACTGGAAATTGGGCAGTCTCGAAAACGTGGACCAGGTTGTCTCAAGCAACAGAGCCATAGATCCCTTTTGCAGTCTCAGCCTAGGAGCTGATAGGTCCCTTGGGAGCTGGTGATACTCTCAGCTCAAAGCTTCTGTCAACAAGAGGATTTCCGCATCTGGTGCAAGGCCTCCTTTAAAAACGGAAGGCATGCACTGGCATCCAGAGCTAATGAGAGCACCTGAAACCGCGCCTATGTGGTTGCTTCTGTTTACAAGAGCCTGGCAGTGTGGCACCACTACAAACGCTGCAGTTTCCAATTGCCAGGAAAAGCTGACCTTCCCTCACCATAGCTCCTGTAGACTTTAGGACAAAATAGAGTTCCAGCGGAATTCTGCTGATCCAGCAAAGTTCTTTAACCAGCCCACGTCTCAGTTTCTTAGGAGCGTAAGGCTCTCAGACTATAATCAAAGCTGCTGGACTTTTTAAAAGATGAAGTATTTTCACTCAAGCAGCTATTCTTCCGTGAGCCCCTAGTGTGCTAAGACCAACGCAGACACTAAACATCCCCCTGCCCCAGCAATTGTGGGAGTGTAGACTAAACACTCACCCCTCTGAATTGTAAGTGATGACCCTCTGATACTAAACATAAATCCACCTGGACAAGGGCACAGAGATGTCTGCTTCAGTCATAACACAGAGGGGATAGAGCTCAAGCTGATCTTTGGAGGACCCTCGGGCCATTTTTCCTATTGACTTTCTGCCTGAATTTTTCATCATTGTCCAGTCTTTCCCTCTTGTTCCACTTCTAACATCTCTATACTAGGTCAATCCTTGGGTCCACTCTCTATAGCTGTCTTGGTCGCAGCTGCTTGGTACAAGTAGGCAAGTTTCCCCTTGCTGACACCATCCCCACCCCCACTGAGCCACAGCTGCAGGAAAACGGCCAAGGCCAGTCTCTGGAGACTCAGAAGGCTGTGGTATACAAGGTGGTGGGTGGTAGCTTTCTCTCTCCATCATCTGAAACCCCTCCCACTCCTGATCCTTTGCCCCCACATCCACCTCTGCCTTAGGGTAGAAAGGTTACAACAGGAAAAAGACTGATGGTATAGGGTTCCTTTGGCTTTATCCTGTAGTTCCACAAGAATTCAGTTCCAGGCCAGGTATGGGACTCAATTCCCACTAGTGAGTTCAAGAGTGCTGCCCCAGAGAAGCAGTCAGTGATACCTCATGCTCCTAACCATGCTCCTTGAACTTCCAAACCCAGATCTAGGATCTTAAAACTGAAAGGGTTCTGGGGCAATGCCCCCCACTTTACAGATTTGGAACCTGAGGTTAGGAGGCAGGATACAACTTATCTGAGGTCATACTAGAGCAAGTCTGGGACAGAAGGAAGGCTGAAGGCTGGAAGGGGAGGTGATGTCAAACCAAATAATTCATCTGGACAATGCCTGAAGGGGCCAGTTGTCCTGTATTGTTTAGACTGAATCCCCAGGGTACTCTGAGGGCAGGGTGAAACTGCAGATAGCATCCTAACAGGAACAGCCCAGATCCCCCCTTTACAGGCGGTGACGTTCATCTGCAGACCTGCAGGGCCGTGTTCTCCTCTGTGGAACCCAGCCTAACCAGT
Source organism: Ondatra zibethicus (assembly GCA_004026605.1). Lineage (NCBI taxonomy): Eukaryota > Metazoa > Chordata > Mammalia > Rodentia > Cricetidae > Ondatra > Ondatra zibethicus. Next base: position 74,498 of record PVIU01004190.1, read on the forward strand.
GAAGGAAGGTAGCCCCTCCCTATACTTAGTGATCTTGGGTCAGAGGAAATTTCCTTCTGAGTGGGTTTTCTTGTCACTCCTGGAGTACCTGAGCTCTGAGAATTTCAAATCCCCAAAGATGTGAAGAGTTCTGATATGGCCACCCAGTCCATCCTTACAGGCTGCCAAGCAGTGGCCCAGAGAGGTTCGATGACCAATCTGAGGTCACACAGCTATTCCCTAATAGAGCTCTGCTTCCATGCCTCACTTCTGCCTTCATCTGCAGCCTGGGTCCAGGAAGGGCTAGCAGAGAGCTACACAGAGGGCATAGACCTATGGAACCAAACCATCACGGTGGCGGGGGGACAGGGACAAAACAAAACAAACAAAATGCACAACGTATTTCAATTGATTAACTGCTTTGGCAAGTTTTGCCTGTTGGAAGAATGACCATTTTGAGAATATTTCAGAAGTCAGAACACCTTTGAAGAGGGGGCATATATCTAATTCTCTCTGCACTTGGAGACTTTACTTGATGGGGTCACACACCACCCCCAACCCCTCCCCAGCTCCCCATCACTCCCTCTAGTCTTCAGAAAGTCAAGTCCTCAGCAGGCTGGTGCTGCTATGGAGTTCTAGCCTGAGAGTGACTCTTGCTGCTCAATTCCAGCCCATTTGCCTGCTCTTTCTTCCAATAAAGCAAGGTCTTTCAAGACTCAGACTGGGTGCTCAGTTGGGAAAGATCAGAGCTGCCTGGGCACTGCCGTTCTAACCTGATGGGTTCTTTTTAACCTTTAATTTGAAAAAGTATCAAAGAGGAAAAGCAACTGGTCTGCGATTGCACAGCAAATGGGGCTTAGAGATGCCCATCTGATTCCTGAAAATGGATCAAGAGTCTGCCCTCCCTGGCCTGAGTTATGTTGCAGGAGTCACTGGGGAGGAGAGCATTCCAATGCACACATTTCCTGTGCTGGGGCTTGTCACCCCTACCAGCCTGTCCTTGCAGAGCTGGAGCCCCAGGAAAGTCTCTCTCCCAAGACTTAAGACTTAGCAGTCCTTTCTCCTAAGGCCTCAGCTTCTAATGCCTGGAACACAGAGAATAGGACGCTCTGGAGTGTTTCCCAGAGCTTTGTGAGATGCTGTCCCATGCATGGGAAATGCTATTCCCCCTGTGTCTAGACCTAGTCTTGTTTGATGAGCATCATAAGCTCCTGTCCTCTGAACCTCCACCTCCACTTTTCCAAGGAAGGGGGAAACTGTTTAAATGGCTCCCTGCTGTGTGCTGGCCTTGCTTAACATTGGGTTTTGAGCTACAGAGACACTAGGAGTGGGGAAGCTGGGTTTTGGAGAAGGGATACTGTATGATTCTGGAGGAAGGAAAGGACAGTTTGGTGGCCCATGAAAGGCCTAGAAGTTGAGGGCCATTTGAATGCCTGGAGAGTCCCTCAGTCCTCTCCCTCCTCTGTCCTAGGCTGGGTCTCAGGACTCAGCCTGAGTCTTGAGACCGGCAGAAGGGTACTCTGGCCTGAGCTGTGACTCCATCCCAAGCAGGTGGCTTTTACCCTAACCCATCAGTAAGGGGTGTGGGGGTGTGGCTTTTAGGATTGAAGCTCCAAACCCCCCCAGGATTACCCCTACACAAACCCCACCTAGCCTAACTGCACAGAAGAGTGAAATGCTTTATTGATTAAATGATTATTCAGGCGATTGAACTAATCAAAGAGCCCATCGACCGCCATGAATTACATTCTTAGTGGTAGACAGCTTGTCGGAAGAGGCAGCCACTCAGACCCCTCTCGACTCACAAGCATCCAACCCATTTCCAACAATAAACAACCCAGACACAAGTACCTTTGGGCATCCCACCACTTAGAGAAGGAAAAGTTGTCTGGGAATGAAGAGTGGAAAGGGAACAGAGTTCCAGGTTTCTGCATCTGTACTGTCACGGCAACGCTGCTCTTCTGGACACTGTCCTCACTCTCTTCTGTTGTGGCTTTTCTGGACCCACAAGAACCCTGGTTTGGGGTCTCAGTTTTCTCCTCTCAGCTCTTAGACTTTTTTTTATCAAAAACTGGAGTAGAACTGGGGTCTCACAGATGACCCAGGAATGAGATGAGTGGGTTTCTTGCCATAGTTCAGAGTATTTGTGTGCACATTGGCACAGGGCTTAATGAGAAAAGGGGGTTGTCTACCAGGTTATGCCTTAGGGTAGACAGAGGCCTTCTGCTCTGCCTCATCTTCTCAGACATAAACACACCCTGCTACCCAGTGCCTTGGCCTCTGAGAGACACAGGGGCACTGTGCCAAGAAGACCTATGTACATACAGTCACCCCAGCTAAATGGCCAGGCTAGGCACACACACACACACACACACACACACACACACACACACACACACACACACACATATATATATATATATATATATATATATATATATATATATATCCACTTGAGCTCTCCTCCATTGGAGCAGCACCCACAGGACATAGCCTGAGCATCCAGTGTGACACACAGACACACACAATGTCAGAGGCTTAGGTGAAAGCCTAAAGGCAAGTGATTTGGGAAGGGAGTGGGGGGGTTGTCAAAATGTCATCAGTAGCCCACAGATGGCTTGTTCTCACCCACCAAAATTGTGCCTGCCATAGGAGACCCTTGTATACAAATGCAATTCAGTAGTACCCCAGGAATAAAACAGTACGCAGTGCACAGTGAGGGCCCAATTGCCCTGAATTCACATCATTTTTGATCCTGTCTCCCAATACAATAAGACTTGGGCCTGGCAGCACATGTTTTGTACACTATACCCCAGTAGGCCCAGATCCATGTCTGTGCCTGGAGACAAGCACTTTTCTGTGTATTGGCATGTATACTGTTGGACAGCTGTTGACATCCAAAAATGGAGGGGTCAGAGTCACCACCTCTTCCTTCCTTCCAAAGGCACTTAGGATAGGAGAGGTGGACAGACCCTCAAAGCAGCAGATGCACAATAAGTGAGGTGCTTATCAAAATTATATGTGAAATATATATACTTGCTCTGGTGGCTTCAAAAGAACACCCACACAAGCATCAACTCTTAAGCACACACTAACACACCCAGGGCAAGATACAAGCTTGTGAAGACACAATCAAGCACACAAACTCAAACAAAACACTCATTTAGGGGCACACAAATTCATCCACACTCGTGCACACATTGAACCTTTTAGACAAACAGACAGACCCAAATTTGCACACCTCCAGATTAACACCAACACAAGCATCAGAAACAGAAACAAACAAAAACCAAAGAAAACGGGTCTCCTTGAAGACAGCAGGACAGACTAGTGAAAGCCCTGCAAACACACCCGCGACAGGCCTTTCCCCTCTGTTTCACGTGGGCGCTAGGAATGTGTCCCAGAGTTAGCATTAGCATGGATGGTGCCCGTTTCACGGTGGTCCTACCTGTCCTGATGGTCCGAGGAGTCGGGTAATTTTTCTCTAAATCCATTTTGATATTTCAGGACTTGATGAAATGGACAGGGGGAAAAGTTTCCACTTTTTTGTGCCCTTCCTTTTTTTTTTTTTTTTTTTTTTTTTGTGCTGGGGCCGCTCACAAGTCGGAATAATTCAAGCCTTCCGCTCCCCCGCCGAGCTGGGGTAGCTGATCACTGAGCTGAAACTAAACGTTTTAGGTGGAAAAAAAGCGTCCGAAGGCACCGTGAAATGATTAAGGAACTAAAGAGCTTCTCGCCATGTGAGATCATGTCCTGTTCTCGCCAACATCACAAGATGTCCCCAGACACGCCGCGCCCCCGGCGCACCGCCCCGCACTGCGGGGCTAGGAGCCGGGAAAGGGTGTCGACTTTGCGGCCTGCCCAGCGTGCCAGACGGGGCGGACCGGGCCGGCCGAAGGCGTGCTAGAGGCCCGGAGAGCAGTAGTGCCGCCTCGGTGCCGCGTCGGACTTTTTTATAGGGGGCTGGGGGGAGGGAAGGAAGGATTCAGACTGCGCCCTACGTTAGTCGCGCGCCTAGGGGAAGGAGCGGACTGAGGCTAAACCCGAGCTACCGGGTCGCACCTGCTTTCAAACCTGCGTCTGGGGGTCGCGGCCCTGTGCGCTTTCGCTCTATATGCAAACCCTGTTTTGTAGGTGCCAGTAGGCCCGATTTTTTTATTTTAAAGAAAGAGCAGTTCTACCAAGCAGGTGATTTTGAATACTGTGCTAGCACAATTGTCAGCAACGGGGGACGTTCCAGCATCCCCAGATTCACCCCTAGGGCGGCGCCCGCCCTCGGAGTTCCCAATTTCCCCACCCCCAATCCATTTGCAATCTCCATAGTTTTGCTGGGCTTTACTTCTAGGGCAACTTCACGTTCTTACTGTCCCCAGGTTCCACTCAGCCTGCAGGTCCCAGATCTGCTCTCCAGAGCAGGTTACTTTCTGCCCGGAACTCAGAGGTTCAACGGAAAGATTTCTGATAAAAAACCCGGACCTTTGCTTTGGAGATCCCGGGCCAAGCAGATCCATCTCAGTAGATTCAGAAACAAGCGAAAATTATGGACACCTTACCCAGGCCCCTAAATGAAATGCCACTGCCCTCAGGCTAGGAGACCTTGTGGCATCCCCTGAATCCCCAGACTTGATTCCAGAGGTGAAATCGGGTGCGGAGAGACTAGGCAAAGGTGTGGCGCGTCCAACTCGGCTCCCTGCGGCCCAAGCCTCTCCTCCTGTCCCCTCCCCAGTCTGGAATCTAAGCTGTGACCACTGGAAACCTACGGAGCCCCGCCGCGGGGTGGTCGCTGGGGAAGGTTCTCCAGGGCGGGGGAGCACTTCTGGCCCGCTGGACAATGGCAGTTTCGGAAACTGAATCGTCCTCAGAGACAGAGTTTGTTTGATTTTTTTTTTTTTTTTTGGAGGGGGTGGTCACGAGGCTGGGCTGCAACTAGGGGGAAGAGCCTAGAGTTCGAGGATGGGGGAGGGGGCTAGTGGAAACCGGACATCACGAATCCACTGAGCAGATTTCGCCACAATCGGAAACGTGGCTGAGGAATCCCGAGCGGCCCCCCACACCAAAGGGGTCTGCTCAGTTCCCCGTGTCACCTCCTCCCCTGCAGCCCGTGGGTCCCGGTCCCTACTCCACGGTTTGATTTTTGGCGGTCCTGGAGCTTTAGACTCCGGGCCTCTGCTCTGGCTTCCCGCCCTTCCGCCTCGGATGCCGGGAGGCTGCTCTGGGGAGGAGCGGCCTGCTTGCTCCAGGAGATCAAAAGCCCTTTCGGAATTGACAGTTCACCCTGGGCTGGGGCGGGAGTTGTAGGCTTTTCTTTTCTTCCTATTTAGGGGTTTTGTTTTGTTGTTTGTTTCCTGTGAGTTTCCATTATCTGTGAATCTTTTGTTTCTTGCGTTTTGCTTGTTGGTTTTCTTTTTTCCTTTGTGGAACTGATTTTTTGCAGGTTTAGCTCTGGGGTGGGTATTGTTGTCTGTCTTGCCTGCTTTGATTTTGTATGGGTTTTGTACTTTGCCCTTGTAGACTGTCTCCTTGCCAGGCCTTTCCTCTGAACAGTGCTTTGATATGCTCTGTATCTGTAAGTGACTTGTGTGTGCTGCGTTGGTAAATGTGCTTATTTTGTTTTATTCGATTTTGATTCCTTTTAATGAGCTGTGTTTTTTGGATGAGGGTTTGGGATTTGTTTTGCTGTGTTGGCTTTACTTGTGTATTTGTGAGACGATTTGATGAGTTTTGGGTGTATATTTTGGTTTTGTGGGGGCTTTGGGATTAAGGGAGGGCACGCTAACCACTATTTCGTTCCTGCCCACATCTAGCTAGGCATCAGGATTAGGCCTAACACCACGGAATGGCGGGGTTGCCAGACTCCCCTAAAAGTAGACCCGTGGGCGCTCTGTGCGCCTTGTGCGCCTCGGACCAGTGTGGAACGAACATGCGTTCCCGAGGGGGCGCCCGTTGCAAGCCACAACCTTGCGGGTCGTGGTGCAGAATTCAGAATCCCCTTCCGCGGTACCCAGGCCTAGTCACTGTTCCCTTACTCACTCGACCAGCTGTGGTTTGAAGTCTTCTTGCGTCCGGTTAGCGTGCTTTCAACTCCTCCAAACCCCCTGCCAGCAGCGTTGTAGAGGCAGCTCCCCGCTGCGGAGCAGGTGACCAAACTAAATCACTTCGGAGGACACGGAATTGATGCTGCGGCCCTAGAAATACCGCGTAAGGGCCAGGAAGCAAGGAGTCTAAGCTCAGAAAGTAGTCCGGATCCCTGAACTCACCCTACTTCCTCGCCTAAAACTCTAGAAACCTGTGTTCAGCTTTTGGGCTCGGAGTGCCCTCCCTGTTTGCAACCGTAGGTCTGTATATCCACAATTGAACACATACATACACACAGCCAGCGGGCTCCGCAGCGGCGGCCTGCAAGGTGGAACCAGCGCTGGCATCGCCTGGAGGGGAAATCAAATCGTAGTGACCGGAAATATTCTAAGAACAGAATAAGGCAATTTTTTTTTCTAGCCACGTTGCCGCAATAACCTCAACGTATGTTGTGTATTTTAATTCTACGCCAAGCAGTGAGACGGGGGGGGGGGCGGGAGCACTTAGAGTCAGAGAATCATACTAGCTAAGCCGGCTAGGAAATGCTAGGAGAATCTATAGAGAAAGACAGAATGGCAGAGGCGAGGCTGGGAAGAGGCAGATTGGAGGCCCAGGAAAGGGGCTGGTGCCACAGCTCCCAAAACCCCGCGAGCTCCGTCAGTGTGTAGGAGGGAGAAAGCAGAAACCGAGAGCAGAGAGTGACAGGAAAAGAAAAGAGCCGCAGAAGGGGTTGGCCGAGGCGCGCAGTGAGCTTCCCCCGAGCCAGGAGGCTAGAGTCAAGGGGGTGGGGGGGAGAGGCCAACAAGGAGAAGGGCCAAGTTCGAGCTCGTCTACTAGGCAGGGGACCACCACCCAGGAGCAGAGACTGAGATTCGGTTCTGGCCCGGCGATCTCCCTCCTCAGATCTTGGGGTGCTAGCGAGGGTTCGGGTCATCCTTGGCTGCCTGGGCAAGCCCTGGGGGCAGTCACCCGAACCGACTCTAGCCCTAGGGCTTCCCTCTGAAGCCGGTGAGGTTGGTGGGTGGGAGCAGCTGTCCAGGCAGGAGGCGAAGAAGAGGCCCCGCCCTAAAGTCGGGACCCCAGGTCAGCGAGATCCCGTGGCCTGAGCTGGACTTGCGGGAGTCGAGTCGGCGCAGCACGCACGTGGTGCGGCACCTTCAGCAGGCGGTGCCCGGAAAGCTCAGCCCCGCCCTGCGTCGTATGCCAGGCCCAGACTGTGGCAACAGGGAAAGTGGACATGTAATCAGAACCAGTAGGGCCATTGCGTTAAGCTTGGAGCTTGCCTAGGCACTGTGCCTAGATGGATGGGGTCGCCTTCCACCTTCACTTCTTGGGGCGCCAAGTGCAAAAAGGACACAACAAAATCGGCCACTTGCTGCTGCGGGTTTTTAGTGCTGGCTTGAGTCAAAACACTCATTTCTGCTGCCGTTAAGTTCCTCTGCTTCTAGGGGGCTTCGAGCTCTGGAACTCTGGCTGCTGGTTCGCTGGGGTACCATGTGACAGCCACTCGCCGTCTGGAAATACTCCGGTACCGCGGAATATATGATGGGGCTATGTGCTCCGGGAACTGATGCTTTATGGTGGGTTATCTCGATTGTTTTTCTTTACTGCTTTTCTTGTTTTAATTAAAAAGGTACAGATCAAAGAGTGCAGACCGGGGTCGTTTGTATGGGTTCATTTCAACTCAAATCCAATAGTTCAATTCAGTTTCACGACTGGTTTCCAGTGCACAGGAGCACATGGCAGACGTCAAATGTATATGCTGTATACATATGCACAGAGACCCGATGTGACGGCAGCTCTTAGAGAATTCTGAGATTAAATCTACTCTCCTAGAGTTTCACTTGCAATATATGAATACGGAAAACTGTCAGCTGTATTTAAAATTTGCTAACACGTCCCAGCAATTCAATATACCTTAAGAATCTAAAGCGAGGCGTTGAAAGATTTGCAGGGATTCTGATTGAAAACAACTGTGAATCCGTTGGTTTCTATGTTTTCTTTGAAAAGTAGCAATACCAGAATTGTCAGTAATAAATCATATTTTTCTAAAGAAGACTGAGTTTTTATTTCTGACTGTATTTGTAAATGGGCCTTTCGTTCTCTCTACTCGTTTTTCTTCTTTCTTCATGTCGCATGTGAGCTTTAAATATTCATACACCAGCCCAGACTTACATTTATTCAATGTGTTTTAAGCTAATAAAAAATTAATGTGATGAAATTTGATTCCATGAAGTATTGGAATATGAAGGTACTCACTTCACAGGCGGTTTGGAAGTGAAAGCAGCAGGCTAAACGGTTTTTTTTTGCCTTTTAATGCCGATAATAATACTAAATGGAAGTGAAGCTTTAGTAGGCCCTTTAATGTTCTCGCTTGCTTTATTCGGTTTCTCTGGATAGCTTGGAACTGTGGCAGGGATCACAGCAGGATGGGGTGCATTCCTGAAGCCTGAAGTGGGAATCTGCAATGTTTCCGGGTGGCCTATGGACTGTTTTTGTTTTTGTTTTTTTTTTCTTGTGGGGAAGTATCTTATGGGGGTGGTCAGAACCTTGCTGGGTTTAAAGTCTGGGCTTGAAGGTATGGCTAAAATAAAACCATGCTCTAAAAGTCATTCAGATTTTGTGGATACCTGCTTTTTGTTGGTAGCGGCTTCCAGAACTCAGCCTAGAGTAAGGTGGACAACAGAAGTAAAACTGAAGTCCAAACGGTGGGATGAGCCCTGACACTAGCCCCCGTCACAGAGACATTTCCAACATGTTCAACTCTGCTTTGTAGTGGAGGTGGGGGCTAGACCGCCCTAAGGTATTCCAACCTGAACCAGTTTTCCAAAAGGAAGAAAACTAAAGATCTCTCCAAAGAAATCTTCAGTCAGCTGGAAGCTTTTTGGAATAGAAGGTTAGTTTGAAGAGTTTTTAAACATAGAAGAAACAAAAAAAATAGCTATTTGAAAAATCGTGGTGTGCTATTCTCTTTATGAACACCCAGGGGTCTACCTATCACACAAGGAAACCCTAGCAGTTCACTATACCAAAGAAACCAAAGTGAGACACTGAAAAGACTTGAGATCCAAGGATAAAAATTCCTGCTAACATAATCACACCAAGTTATTTGTGCTAAAATGCTGCCATAATTTCCATTCCAACAAGTTTTAGAACAGCTGCTGGCAATTTTCTGTGGGAAATCTTTGTAAGTTCCCCCAGAAAAAAACTAATTAAGCAACACACACTCAGCTTTTATATTGACAATATACATTCCTATCTACTATACAAAGTTATCACCACATACATACACATGTTTATATTTAGTTCTCTACACTGATGGGCTTAGGATTCAGGTGGGTTTTTTTTTAATGGACAAATTCTTATACAAAAAAGGAGAGGGAAACATTTTGGTGAACTTAAAGGGGACCCGGTTTTTCCTAGTTTGGTATCTCATTTCACAGGGTCACTTGAACACAGATTCGTGAACCCCATGAAGTGACAAAAGAGAATTAGGCAAGGATGAAAACCTGCCTGCCTGCGCTCAGAGCACTCCTCCGGACACACGTTCCTGGTGGTGGGGAGTTTGCCGCCTCTAAACCAAGCCTAACCTTTGTCTTTTGACTTCTGATGCATGAAATTAGGTAGCAAAAGAAAATTCGAAGAAAAGGAAACAAAAACATGGAAAAACAGCCCTCTCTGACAATAGTCATTGTATTGGATCATAGCTGAGCTGCCCTGCACAGCCAAAGTGCTTGTTTATAAGGCAGTGGGTCTTCCTGGCCACTGGGGTTCCTGTTCTCCTTTGTGGGTGATTTGCATTTGTTGGGGGAGGGATTAAGCACTCTTTTTAATTAAGCTCAGAGTGGGGTTTTGTCCTGGCTGCTTTCACCAAAGCCTGTTTAGGGAGTTAGCCTTTGGTCCCTCCTACCTCCTCGGCCCTCTGTCCTGGCTGGGTACCTGCTCTGCACCAACCAGGGCAGCTTCCAAGATCCAGAGAAAACTCTGCCCCTAAAGCTTTTCTAGCCACTGGGTCTATGCAGGATTCCTGACTGATGGAGAGGGAAGGTGGCGTTTGCATGCTTGCCCGTTTTCAAAGACCACCTATTCCAAATGTACTCCTTTTCCCCTGAGCCAGGCAGTAGCCTGAGGTATTAGAGATCCTTGCTCTCTTGGCCTAATGGGTTCCACTATCAAGAGAGCCAGGGTGGAGAGTAAAATGTTTCCTGAGAGGGCCTCGGGTATCCTTGGCATAGTATCCTCCGCTCCTCATAGGTTGTGTGGAAGGTTCACAGGCACATGAGTCAGAAGCCAAGAAATAGTGTCATCTGAGACCCAGGCACTGTCCAGAAGGGAGACAGGCAAGAGAGTGTAAGATTAGCTGTGAACAAGAGGGGACTCTGAGATAAGACCCCAAGGTGGCAAGCCAGACTCTGGAAGGACATGATGGAGAAGATCTCCTTAGATCTTCTACAAAGAATGTTGAAGAGTTAATAGGACATCACTAGATGCCCTGGCTGGTTTTGTGTCAACTTGACACAAACTAGAGTCATCAGAGAGGAAGGAGCCTCAGGTGAGGAAATGCTTCCATAGGATCCAGCTGTAAGGCACTTTCTCAATTAGTGACCAATGGGGGAGGGCCCAGCTCATGGTCAGTGGTGTCAGCCCATGGGCTGGTGGTCCTGGGTTCTATAAGAAAGCAGGCTGAGCAAGTCATGGGGAGCAAGCCAGTAAGTAACCCCACCCCTACCCCATGGCTTCTGCATCAGGTCCTGCCTCAGGATCCTGCCATATTTGAGTTCCTGTCCTGACTTCCTGATGAACAGCAATATGGAAGTGTAAGCCAAATAAACCCTTTTCTCCCTAACTTCCTTTTTGGTCATGGTGTTTTGTTGCAGTGACAGAAACCCTAACTAAGATAGTAGGAAAATAGAGACACAGAGGACATAATTAACATCCCATTTTTGCAGATAAGGCTACTGGGTATCAATGTGCAAGCAAAATACCATGAAAAAAAAAAGCTGGCTAAGAATTAGAGGTGTGAGGGTGGGTGGCAAGTGCTTCCCAGGAAAGGAATTCTCAGATCAGAGGAGCAGAGCAAAGAAAGCAGGGTACATTGGCGGGGGTGGGGGGGTGGGGGGGTGGGGGGGTAGGCTTCCTGCTCCTTTTACCAGATGAACTAAACAAAGATGATGGACCAGTCTCAGGACCAAGACAAAAGCTTCATTTCTCTTCACCTTTGCCTTCTCCTGTGTGGGAGAGGCATTCTCCAAAGACATCAGCCTGGGAAGCACGCAAGCAAACCAGACTGAAATTCCCTTCACACACATTGCTGCATCCTAGTAAGGTATTAAGGGACCCTCCCAGAGACAGCCTGTGAGTGCTAGTCCTTGTCTGGCCTGGCATAAGGAGCTCTCCCTTCTCATCATCTAGAGGTTTGGTGAGGAAATAGGTGTGCTCTATCCTCAGCCCCCCCTCCTACATTGTAAACTCCCAAGGAGCAGGCTCCTCCTCCAACAGAAGTTTCTAAACTTAGGTGTGAGGAGAGTCGCTTGAAGATCCCAGAGAGCTTGATTAGAGCTGGGGGGGGGATGCCGCTCAGAGCCCCAGTGCTTCCTGACTTCCCCAAGCGAGCAGACAGGTACCAGAAGTACCGAGCTGTCGATTGAGAGATACTGACTTAGACAGGTTTCCAAGGCAGGTCTGCAGCTCGAGCACTGTGAGGGTGGAGGCAGGAAGATCATGGGTTTGAGGCTAGCCAGAAGGACATAGTGTAAGTCTGGCTCAAAAAACAAGCCGGGAAGAAAGGAAGGAAGAGAGGGAAGGAGGGAAGGGGGAATGGAGGGAGGAAGGGAGGAAGAGGGACAGAAAGGGATGGAGGGAGGGAGGAAAGGAGGGAGAAAGGATGGCAGCAGAGAGGAAGGAAAGCTTTTCAAGGAAACTATTCCAATCTATTGATTGTCTCTGCCTCACTTCCCAGGTCTGCAACTGTCCAAACATCAAGAACTTGGAACTTACCAGAATGGCAGCAACCAGACTCCCCTAAGCACCAGCAGCCAGACTTAAACACTTATTTCCAATCTGCTTCAAGAGGGCCAAAGAAACATCCTACTTTGGAGACAGGCATGTTCTCTCTTCTTGTTCTTAATTTGATTCCATTCGGTAAATAGCAAAATGCTGAGGGCTGAGTGCTTCCGGGAGAGGAGAGCATAATGCAGAAATAAGCCTGTAACATGGGACAGCTCAACCAGGCTTTTAACTAAGTACAGTAAAAGAAACAAAGGAGGGCTTCTTCCTTTCTCCTGCTAGGAGTATTCATAGAGATTTGAAGATTTAGGGGCCACAGCAGGTTAAGCAGAGTCTCATGGAACCCAGATTACCTTAACTCACTATATATCTGAGGCTCACCTTGAATTCCAGGTCCTGCTTTCATCTCCCCAGTGCTGAAAATATAGTTGTGTGTCAACACATCTAGCTTACAAAGATCTCCAAAGGACATAGCATTTTACCCGGCTAGTGGAAGGGTGAACTGGAAAAGATGAGACAAGAATGAAGCTACATCCTGAAGCTTCAGTAAGAGCAAAGGGGCAGAAGAACAAATACCTTAGCCTGGTTAGAAACTGGCGAGGCAGGGGGATGGAGAAATCCCTGGGACCAGCTGAAGAGACAGTCCCCAAAATGTAGAATTGCGCTCATCTTAAGGTTTGGTCCACCTACCCATCAGTCCCAAGCAGAGCTTTGCAAGACATCCTTCCTGGATGAGCAGGAGGTACCCACTTTCCTGGGCTTCTGCGACTACACAGGGTATCATGGATTTCTTTCAAGTACCTGGCTCTTTAGTGGAGTCCATGCTTCTGCTAATGAGTTTGTCACACTGTCACAGCCCCCTGTCTGCCTCTTGCCTTCACAGTGCATGTTCCATTTCCGAAACCCTGGGAACAGCACAACACATGCTTTGGTGAGTCACATGGATGAATAAAGCTCCTCTGGAGTGGTCTCTTTAACCCTCTTCAGGCTCCCTGGTCTTTGAAACACAGCCCCACCTCTCTCCTCCCCGGTTTGCTAACCTTGACACAACTGCCCCCCACTCACCTTACCCTTCAGTGCTGCTCTAAGAACCAAATGATAGAATGCCTGGCTAATTCCTCCACAAAATAAGGATAGTATTTTTTGAGTCCTTGATGCTGTTAAGGAGCATCTATTTTGGTTGACTAGATACAGTTCTCCTTTAGTACAGGAACCTATGGCCTGGCATTTGACAGGCGCTGAGTGGGGTTTGGATAGGAAGGAGGCCGACAGAACTCACGTGTTGAAAAACTGTATGTCTCCTTTGAAAGAATTCTTTTCTTACACTGGGAGAAAGGAAGCAAAGAAATTCAACTCAAGCACATCTGAGGGTTGTGAGGTTAACAGCTGTCATGATACTGCTGCTGGGATTCTAAAAAGACAATGCGGGATGCAGACTTGCTGGGTTAACACACAGCCGGGCAGGGCTAACGGAGGAGGAAAGCCTGGGATCCTGAGGGGAAAATGAAGATATGATAGCAGTTCAGTACCACATTAATGAGGCGACCTCTTCTGTGTATATATGTATACATATATACACACACACACATATATATATATACACACACACCACCACCACCACCACCACCGCTGCCGCCGCAGCTGTCACCACCACTACCACCAGGCTAGAAACTAAGGAAAGTATTTCACAGTATAGGTGAGTCACGAGTATTCTGTCCCATCCTTCACCTTCCAATGGGCATTCTCTTCAGGGAGGCCTTGAATAGGGCAGAGCCTCTGTAAGTGGTTTGATGTGAAATGTTCCCCACAGGCTCATGTGTTTGCAGACCTCATCTCCAGACAGTGGTGCTCTTTTGGGAGGTTCTGGAACCTTTAGGAGGCAGGGCCTATCTGGAGGGAAATGAGGCACTAGCCTGGGGGCACTGCCATAGTCATGGACTCTGTCATGCTTTCTCTGCCTTGAGGATAATTCCTTCCCAAACCATTTAACCCCGCCCCCCAATCTTCCCTCTCTTGTTTATGTCAGAAATCTTGTCACAACAATGGGAAAAAAACTAAGACATGCTCCAAGAAGCTATAACCAGTAGTTTATCAATTAGTGGCCTGCTAATTAAGCAATAATTGGTAAATAATTCATTAACAGAAACAGAATTGGAATAGTGAGCCACATTAACTTGAACCATCTGCCTCTAGGCTGGCTGCTCTACTCCATCCCAGTAAGCAGATGTTCAGCCTACAGCTGAATACTTCCAAGGACAGTAAGCGCTCTAGTCCTTTGCATTGTGGGATACCCGATAAGACAGCCTTTCCTTAAGAATGAGTTAGCTCCCATCTACCTTCTGTCCACTGTTCCTAGTTCTGCCCTTCAGGGATTCACTGAGGATTCTTTTGGCAGCGTCTGCTCAACTAGCATGAGGGAAGTTCCAAAATCTCCCCCCCTGCCATTGGATGAATAACCTCAAAACAAATGCTGGGGCTTGAAATATCAGTTGGGAGAGCACACTCAGGAGGCAAACAGCGGCCAGGATTCTGGGCCCATGAGCCTGGTCAGCAGGAAATCCCAAGAATGTGTTCCTTCCTGTGCCTGTGTCCTCCTGGAATAAACACTCCTACACAAATGTGTCTGAAAGGGACATGGCTGGACTGGATGTGGCTCGGAAGCAGAGCACAGGCAAGGCCTCGGAAAGGGTGTTGTGACAGCACAGTGGGAAGCTGCGGGTTTGCCCTAGCTCTGATGAGACAACCCCTTGAGCACCAGCACCAGCCTTCTCATTCAACAGATGTTGACATAGGAGACCCAGAGGAGACAAAACTGTCACTTTCCATGGTAACAGACATTTTTTGTTGTTGTTGTTCTTTTTGGTTCATATTTAGAACTTTCGTTTTTTTAGTCCGTCCTTCCTTCCTTCCTTCCTTCCTTCCTTCCTTCCTTCCTTCCTTCCTTCCTTCCTTCCTTCCTTCTTTCTAAGCTGTCACTGTGTAGCCCAGCCTTCCCTTGAAGTCATGATCCTCCTGCCTTGGGCTTTCCTAGTGTGGACGAGACACAGCACTGCCTGGGCTTTTGTCTTGTTTTCTCATTTAACTGGGATGTCTTGAACATTCAGGGGATGCCCCGCCCTTATTATCACAAACTGTCACCATATGCTTAGCAGGTTTTACTAATGATGGCTTCACAGATGAGACCCCATGGAGGCTCAGACACAGCCTGATTCTCTCCCTGCCCATTGCATCACACTGATTTTTGTATTGTTCTTTGAAACCAGACCCTGCTTGGCCCAGGCTGGTCATGAGCTCCTGTTCCTGTTGGAAATAGAACCCAGGGCTTCACTAGACAAGCCCTGACTGGCAGCCCTTCTCTTCTAGCCCACACTGATTTTTCAAAGAACAAAGATCCAAACAGTTTCTCCGTGCCTTCCTGCAAAGTCCTCAAGGAATCCTGAGACCAGACGGAGGCTCAGCTGGCTCAAATTAGATGCTCATGTCACAGTGCGGACACTGTGGGTCCCTTCGTTCTCAGACCATTATCACCACCGCCTCTAACACGTTAAGAAATGTGCAACATAGAAATGGTGATCCAGTTCCTGCCAATGGGGAAGAACGGACGGTGAGGTTTGGCTGAGCAACTCTTAACTCAAAGGAGAGAAAGGACATATTCCTTCTCTTTATGTCTGAAATAGAATAATGAACTAATCCTGGATTTTAAAATCTGCTGTTTATATTTTAATTTATTCTTGGGAGGGTAGGAGGGCCTAGATGAAAAGCAATCTGTGGGTCTTATTTTAGGATTCATGATGGGAAGCCATATCTAATCCCTTTCTCCAGTGAGGAATTTATGAATGCCACAATAGACTATACCTATATGGTGCAGTTTCTCAGATTTTTATTTAGTTTAAAACATTTGAACAATGAAGGAAATTGAAGGAATGAAAATTATCCATAACCCTGTCATCTTAACAAATGAACTATTCCGTGTGGCAGGATTTACAGGGTGGTTTATTAGTGCACATCATTGTGTTCCGCTCTCCCACACATCATTTTGTCACTGTACTGTCCCATGCTCTTCATAATTATCATTTAAAAATAAATGTTTTAATAATAATTTTAATAACCATTTAATGTCCTCTTAAGGGGCTTGCCATCCTCTTAAACTGAGTATTTCGAAGGACTCCAATTTTCCACTTTCACTGATAATCCCATGTGTGGCCTCTTACAGATCACTTTCTTCTATTTTTGTCATTTCCTTAATATCCCCAGATCTAGATTTTCTGGGTCAAAGGGCCTGAGCTCCTGCATGATTCTTAATGTGTGTATATGGGAAAATCATTCTGTAAAAGTCTTTTTTTTTTTTTTTTTTTTTTTGGTTTTTCGAGACAGGGTTTCTCTGTGTTGCTTTGGAGCCTGTCCTGGAACTGGCTCTTGTAGACCAGGCTGGCCTCGAACTCACAGAGATCTGCCTTCCTTTGCCTCCCGAGTGCTGGGATTAAAGGCATGCGCCACCACTGCCCGGCCTGTGAAAGTCTTTTTATGAATGTATTTTGCCTCTGGTAATGGACAGTTACCACAACTTATACTGTGCCCTTGCAACTGCATAGAAAAATCTATTAACAAATGAAATAAAACTTGATAAGCAACCATTTTAATTTATTTAAAACAGCTTGACAAAACTGCTGTGGGCTGTCTTCTCTTAGCTCTGTTTCTGTCATAAATATCTACTCTAAGAATTTGGGAGTAATTATTTTACCCATTTTATAGCTGAGGAAACTGAGTCTTACTTAACTCAGGGTTTTGCTCGAAGCTGCCAGTGAACAAATGGAAGTGCTGAGACTCTGCTAGGGACCAAGAATATTTCCACTGGTTTCTTTTAATCTCCTGGAGGATTCTCTGCAGTTTCGGTGCTGGGGATTAAACCCAGGGCCTGGTACATGCTAAGCATGTGCCCTACCAATGAACAATATTCCCAGGTCCTCTCAGCCATGCCACATCTGGATTTTTAGAGAAGCAGGAGAAAAACATTCAAACCCCGTGTACCTTAGGTCTCTTTGCTCCTCTCTCTACCATGTCCATCCTTTGGAAGAGACTTTTAATACTTTTTGCAGGACCTGACTTCAAGGCCCAGAAGGGATGAAAGGGATCCCTTTACACCACTGTTTCATTTTGCATGTGGAGCCCCTGAGACCCAGCTGGAAGGGGCGTTAGGTTCTTCACTGAGATGACAGCAGAACTGAGATCCATCTTCAGGTTGGAAATGTTGCTTCGAGCCTAGAAAGGGTTACTAATGTCTTATGTTAGAAAATGAATGCTGTTTTGGTTCTTTTGCTTTTGTTTTTTGTCTTTAAAAAGCATCATCGTCAAAAACCATTTGAGAAACAAGGGAGGACCAGAGAGATGGCTCAGCTGGTAAAGGCACTTACCACCAAGCAGGATGGATACTGGAGTTTGATCCCTGGATCCATGTGGTAGATGTAGGTTGGTGCATGCCTGTAACCCCAGCACTGGAAGTGTGAAGACATCAGAAGAAGTTCAAGATCATCCTTGCTTTCATAGTAAATTTGATGCTAGCCTGAGCTATGTCTTAAAAACAAAAACAAGCAACCAAGTGAACAAGAGATTTGTTTACTAATGGAATTTCCAAAGTTCCATATCCCAAAGGACTTTTTTCCCTTTTATTTGTTGTATTTGTTTCTGGTTGATTTGATTTGAGAAATAATTCTCACTTACTAGGTTTTGTTTTTATTTTATTTTTTCCATATTCTTTTATTTTTTTCCATTCAAAAAAAATTTTCACATTTCCTCCCCTTCTCCCAGTCCCCTCCTGCTCCCCCATCCCTCCTCCCTCCCCCTGCTTCCTTAAAAGAGGGCATGTTGCCCTGCCCTGTGGGAAGTCCAAGGCCTTCCCCCCCTCCATCCCGGCCTT
>PVIU01004190.1:92571-131246 GCA_004026605.1 Ondatra zibethicus
AAGAGATAGGTCCTAGTGTCATTGTTGATGGCTTCTCAGTCTGCCCCCATTGGCAGCCACATTCAGAGAGTCTGGTTTGATCATATGCTCGTTCAGTCCCAGTCCAGCTGGATTTGGTGAGCTCCCATTAGTTCAGGCACACTGTCTCAGTGGGTGGACCAGCCCCTCACGGTCCTAACTTCCTTGCTCATCTTCTCCCACCTTCTGCCCTTCGACTGGACCTTGGGAGCTCAGTCCATTGCTCTGATGTGACTGTGGGTCTATACAATAAAGGAACTGCTGGAGGCATTACCATCCCTGACTTCAAACTCTATTACAGAGCTACAGTAATGAAAACAGCTTGGTATTGGCATAAAAACAGAGATGTTGACCAATGGAATTGAATCGAAGACCCGAATATTAATCCACAAACCTATCAACACCTCATATTTGACAAAGAGGCTAAAATTATACAATGGAAGAATGAAAGCATTTTTAACAAATGGTGCTGGCATAACTGGATGTCAACCTGTAGGAGAATGAAATTAGACCCTTATCTATCACCATGAACAAAACTTAAGTCCAAATGGATTAAAGACCTCAATATAAATCCGACCACACTGAACCTAATAGAAGAGAAAGTGGGAAGTAGCCTGCAACACATGGGCACCGGTTTTGTTTTTAAAATTAGCCTTTGTTCTATTTCTTTTTTTTAAAAAGGAAATTACTGAGTAAATACTAGCTCAAATTCAAAAGATGCAGCAGGAATCTGAAAGACAACCTATTCTTTTAAAAATTTTTGGCTTTCTCAAGGTGTGGTGGAATACACCTTTAATCCCAGCACTTGGGAGGCAGAGACAGGCAGATCTCTGTAAGTTCAAGGTTAGCCTCGTCTACAGAGTGAGTTCCAGGACAAAGATACAAAGAAACCCTGTCTCAAAAAGCCAAAAATTAAAAATTAAAAAAAAAAGAAATAGAGGTTAAAATAAAGCCACGTAAAGATGGAAAATACACAAAGAGTCTAGATACTGTATATTATTATAAAAAAAAATTTGGCTTTTTGAGACAGGGTTTCTCTGTGTACGTCTCCCCGACTGTCCTAGAACTTCATCTGTACACCAGACTGGCCTTGAACTCAGAGATCTGCCTGCCTCTGCCCAGCAAGACAAGCTATTCTTACCAACATCTGCTTCTCAATCACCCAGCATCCCTCCCTGGTTACCTTGGTAGTTAATATTGCCTGTGTGCTATGTGTGCACAAAGATATTCTGTATATATATTCCTGACAATGTATTTTAGCAATTGCTCAACCTAGCACAAAAAGAAGTGGTTTGTTTGTTTGCTTGCATGCTTTTTTGAGATAGGTTCTTGTTGTATATCTTAGATTGACTTGAAACTCAATATCATCTGGCCTCAGTTTCCCAAGTGCCAGGATTATAGGTGTGTGATGCCACACACATTACAGAATGGAAATCTGATCAATATGCCTTGACTCTCCAAATAGAAATAGTCTCCATGTTATAGAACACATGGCCCCTTGGAGGTGTTCATTTTGACTAAAAAAAGGCAGAAGACCAGCAGAGATGGCTCAGCAATAAAAAAGCTCTTGTTACTCTTGCGGAGGGCCTGTATTTGGTTCCCAGCACCCACATCAGGCAGCTCACAACCACTTCTAATTCTTGCACCAGAAGATCTGACACCCCAGCCTCTGAAGGCACTAGTGCTCACACACACGAATCCACACACAAACACATAATTAAAAATCATAAAAAGAAATTTAAAAAAGAGAGCATAAGGTGTTGGGTAGGGTGGGCATATGACATGTGGTGGCCAAGCAGAGGAAAGAGACCTTTCTCAGTCAGGTTTGGGTAGAAACTGGGACCTGAGGAGGCATCTGCTGTAGGTGACTCTCTGGTTGAAATGGTGACAAGCAGTTATTCAGTACACTGACCTTTGTTTTATAACAAAAGAAGGGAGCATGTAGCAGCGTGTGTAGCTCTGGCCAATGCCAACATTAGATGCTGAGCACAAAAGCCCGAGTTTCAGTAGCTGTATCTGTTGCCCATATATTGGCACTGATCTTAAAACAGAGTCAGACATGTGTATCAGATATCACTTGGAATAATGAGTGTATTTTCCTAATCTTTCTAACACCAAGCTAACAGCTCATCTCCAGTTGCATGCATACTAATTAATTTGTTTTCCATATAGTAATAAGATTAACAACCTTGCATTTACACGGGGTACTGAGTCATATTCAAATAAAACAAGTTCTAATGAGAAAAATTGGATTCAGCAGCAAATCATGTCCCACCCGGCAATGCAGGTTTATGTGTGTTTGTCTGTCTTTGCTATGCATATTTTTGTCAGGAGCTCACTGTAAACATGATGATTTCTTTCATGTTGGGTTATTCTGGGTAAATTTGTTTAATGAACAACAAAAGCATTGTAAACACTGCACAAATCTGAGTGCCTTGCAGCATGGCTGGGAAGCTTTTAAGCTGCTTCGAAAAATGAAACATGCTCACCACAAAAACAACATTGCAGGAAAACACTACTAATATGTCAGAAAGGCTTAACCATACAACCTGGCTTAGTTCTGTCTTGGATACATGAAGGGTTTAGAGTCTGCATAGCCATTCTCCAGTCCCTAATCTTGGACTCAGTTTCTCCCTCTATCCACTGAGTAGGGTTATAGAGTGCTGTGAACACACCTCCTGCTGCATGGACATCAGCTGGAGGGGCGCATGGGCAGCGGCTGATGTAAGAACTCACACCCATAGGCAGCTCTCCTAAATCCCAGCCATTTTAAGCCCACAAACACGAATCCCTGGGTCTCAGATTCTTTATTTTTTTTTTAAGAATTATTTATCTTTATCATTATTATTGTTATTGGTGGCCTTGAACTTTCTGTCCTTTGCCTCAACTTTCTACAGGGCTGAGATCACAGACAAGAGCCACTACATTGAACTGTTTTGCTTTTTTTCTGTTTCTGAGACAGAGTCCCATTGGGTAGCCCAGGCTGGCCTTAAACTAAAGATCTTCCTGCCTCTGCCTCGAAAGTCGTAGGACTACAGACATGTACTATCATGGCAAGCTCTGCAATCTGTTTGCTTACTTGTTTATTTCCTTTGTCTTTTTGGGACAGGGTCTCCTGTATCCAAAGCTGGCCTGAACTCCTGGTCTTCTTGCTTCTACTTCTGGAGTGCTGGGATTGAATAAAGGTGTGGCTTAGTTAGGGTTTCTAGTGCCATGAAGAGATTCTGTGACAACAGCAACTCTTATAAAAGAAAGCATTTAATTGGGGCTAATTTACAGTTCAGAGGTTTAGTCCATTATCTACATGGAGGGAAGCACAGCAGCAAGCAAGCAGACATGGTGCTGGAAAAGGAACTGAGAGTTCTACATTTTGATCAGTAGGCACCAGGAGACTATGTACCACATTGTGCATAGCTTGAGCATATGAGACCTCAAAGCCCACCCTCAATGACAGGCTTCCTCCAACAAGACCACACCTACTCTAACAAGGACACACCTCCTTAATAGCGCCAGTCCCTAAGAGCCTATGGGCCATTTTCATTCAAACCACCACAAGGAATATGCCTGGCTTTGGAATCTGTGCTTTAAAAACTTCATCAAGTGGCCTGCCACCAACCAGGCTTGGGGTACAGTGGAATAGACAGACCACCATTAAGATCTTTTTTTTTAAAATTTATTTATTTATTATGTATACAACATTCTGCCTCCATGTATGCCTACAGGCCAGAAGAGGGCATCAGATCTCATTACAGATGGTTGTGAGCCACCATGTGGTTGCTGGGAATTGAACTCAGGACCTCTGGAAGAACAGTCAGTGCTCTTAACTTCTGAGCCATCTCTTCAGCAGCCACCATTAAGATCTTATATTTGTTTGTTTTTCAAGGCAGGGTTTCTCTGTGTAGCCCTGGCTGTCCTGGACCTCACACTGTAGACCAGGCTGGCCTCGAACTCATAGAGATCCACCTGCCTCTGCTTCCCAAGTCCTGGGATTAATCACGTGTGTGCCATCAAGCCTGGATTAAACACGTGTGTGCCATCAAGCCTGGCTCCATTAAGATCTTCACAGCTCTCCTTTCCTTCTAGCCGGGCGGTGGTGGCACACGCCTTTCATCTCGGCACTTGGGAGGCAGAAGCAGGCGGATCTCTGTGAGTTCGAGGCCAGCCTGGTCCACAAGAGCTAGTTCCAGGACAGGTTCCTAAACCTGTCTAGAAAAACCAAAACCAAACTAAAACAAAACACAAACAAACAACAACAAAAAAAAACCTCAGATCTTTTACAGCTCTTCTTTCCTTTTGATTTCATGGTTATTAAAACACATGTGATTTGGGTTTGAAGACATGGCTTGGAGCTTTAGAGCACTTACTGCTCCTATAGAGAATTGAGAGTTCAGTTCCCAGTACACAAGTCAAGAGGCTCACAGCTCCCTGTAACTCCAGCTCCAAGAGATCTGATGGCCCTTCTGGACAATAGGGTATGAACATATGTATACGTACACACAGAGACACACCAAAAATAAATCTTTTTTAAAATGTAATTCTAAACATTTATCTTGGAAAATACTATTCCAAACATCTAGGCAAGGAAGAGAAAGCTGTTTATGTAGGTAGGAGCCTAGAGTCTGTCCTCTCAGGCTACCTGGAGATGTTGGAAAAGTCACTTTGGACCTCAGTCTCCGAGCTCAAAAAACAAAAAACAAAAAACAAAACAACAACAAAAAAAAAACCAACCAAACAAAAAAACCCAATGGCTTTAGAAAAGGGAATTTCACAAGACTAGCCTAATTTTATATTCTGGAGTCTAAATCCAGACATTTTTGAATCTACCCAGATGCATAGAAAGTACCCTTTAGCTATCTTTGGAGAAAACAGAGCCTGGCCACAAAGGTTGGCTGTGTTCATCATCAGTAATGTCCCTGTTCTTCCTAAGGCCCAGAGAATCTCTTCTGCCTCTGTCCTCACAGTGGTCCACCTGCTCAGATCCTGCAGCGCGACCATCTTCAGAACTCCAGAAGCCAGATCACATAGACGTGTTCTGCACCTCACTTCTCTCACCCACTTCCTTCTATTTCTAGGGAAGGTATTGCCAGTGTTGGCTTTTATTCGTTTAACTACACACACACACACACACACACACACACACACACACACACACACACACACATGGTAGCTGTTTTTCAGAATGTGTCATACATCACAACAAAAGAAGAACAAACAAAGGCAATCCCAAACTGTTTTTGTCTTCAAGATGACTGGGGAAAATGATTGCCTTGGTGTGCCCCGTCACTCCCCGCCCCCACTCCTCACCCTCCACCCCACCCCTGGCTCAATGAACTTTAGGTCAACAGTAGCTCTGCTCACACTCCACACAGCGCACAGGCTGTGTCTCTGCTAGCAAATAACCTCAACTGCCCGTGCTTCGGTTCCTTTGTAGGTAAAATGATGGCATAGTTTGCAGCACGGCTCTGGGACAGAGTGGGGTGCACTCATAAATAAAGTATGGAAGCCCAGTTTGCCAGACCTCTGCTTGGGTCTGAATCTGTACCTATAACCAGGTAACAGTGTGGAAAATGAACATTACAGGGTTTGTGTTGATAAACCACAGAAAACGTGAGGGGAAATCTTTTTCCATTAGGAGACCAGTTCAGCAACACTTCAGTATTACCTGCCTTGTGCACGGCTCTGTGGGGAGTCAGAGTTTAATGAAGTAGGATAAACCACACGCACACATTAGTTAGCCTCAGCACAGGCAGGATTAACTTTACACTCCATTTGCAAGAGCAAAGCTGCTCTCCTTGAGTTTGTTATAAGGGGATTTAGAATCTGAGTGATAGAGCTGGAAGAGAGCCCCTAAGACATCATCATAATCCTCCCTCATCATTTTATAGAGGGTCAAACTCAAGTCCAGAGAGCAGAAGGGGCGTGCCCAAGGTCACTTACCGGACCAATGGCATAGCTCAGGTTGCTGTCTTCTGATTGCCAGGTTTGTGTCCTATCCATGGATAACATTGCAGTTGCCTGGAAGTAAGAGTGGATGCAATTGCTGTTCCTTTTGTCCAAATTGCTCGTCCTCAAGGGCTCTGCTCGGTGTTGTCTCTCCCAGGAAGTCTTCTCTAAATCATGCCCATCCTATCCCAACAGACTGAGGGCTCCTCTAGCATAGGGACCACTCCTTTCTTGACTATCAGCACTGACTAGCATGGGCTTGCCACATGAAAGAGACAGAGTGCTCCGAGGTGAGCCCCCCAGGGACTGCCACACGAACACTCTTTCTCCCCCAACATAATATTTTTACCAATTATTTGGGAATTTCATCCAATGCACCCTGAATGCACCATAAAATGCACATTTTCTTCCCATTCCTCCCACGTCCACCCTCCTGCCCTGCCCCCCAAAAAGAAAAAGAAAAATATACCAAATCCAATTTATGTTGCCCATATACTCATTGGATCATGGTCAAACTCCCAGTAGCCAGCATCTTAAAGAATACGGAGTCCTTCCCCTGCTATCCCACCCCACCAGAAGCCATCAACTGTGGAGAGCTACACCTCAACATCTTATCACAGTTTTTAAGAACTTTCTTCAATAGCTTCCTGCCTGAACTGTTTCCTCTCCCTCTCTCTCCCCCTCCCTCTCCTTCCTTCCTTCCTTCATTTTTGGAGGGGGATTTGTCACAGTAGCTCTCAATGTCTCTCATCTTTGGTTAGGAGTCTGTTGTCATCAATACTGCTGCTTACTGCTCCCCTGCCCATAGCAGCCAGCAGCACAGGATCATGGTGGCAGCGTAGATCACAAATACATGTGATCTGCTTAGGCACACAATGTTTTGTTGTGTTTTTTTAAATCTATTTATTTATTATGTATACAGTATTCTCAGTATTCTGTCTGCATGTATGCCTGCAGGCCAGAAGAGAGCACCAGATCTCTCATTACAGATGGTTGTGAGCCACCACGTGGTTGCTGGGGACTGAACTCAGAACCTTTGGAAGGGCAGGCAGTGCTCTTAACCTCTAAGCCATCTCTCCAGCCCTGTCCCTGGCTTTTAAACATACTCATACCTAGCTCCCTTTCACCCTCAGGTCTCCAGGGAGACATCACCTTCTTGGATAGGACATCCTGGCCAGTCCTGGAGTAGGCTTTCCTGATCTGTTTCCTTGACCGACCAGCTCCCAGGTCCATAGCACTCACTGTACAGCTGAGTGCTTAAGTGACTTGGTTTTGGCCTCTCCCCTCTGCCTAAGCTGCAAGTTCCCTGAATGCAGAGTATTTAGCCCAGAAAAATGATTGCAGGTGTTTGAAAAACCCCATTCTCTCTCTGCTCTCATTGTCTCCATCGGTATGTTGAAGGGGCTGAACTAGGACATTTACAGATCTGCACAGAGAGAAGAGACAAGGGTGGATCCACATGAGAGAGGAGAGGTATTATACCAGTGCCTGAAACTGATATTGGCTGAACTGGTTGATTCTGCCCAGGACTCAGCCCCTCCCCCTTTATACTTGAACAACAGAGCTCTCAGTCAGCAGTAAAAGACCCTGGGTATGCTCTTGGCTCAGCCTCTACCTTATGAAGCCTGACCCTTTCTTCCTCTGGACTTCACTCTTTGACTGAGGTTCCTAAAAATGCCCAGAGGTGGGTATGCACTGTAGATCAAATCCAAAGTCACATGGACCAAGGATTTGGGATTTACGCTTTATAAGTGAGTCTACTCTATCCACTTTAAAAGTCATTCTCTATTCCATCTTACACCTGTAAGAATGGCCAAGATCAAAAACACTGATGACAACTTATGCTGGAGAGGTTGTGGGGTAAAGGGACCATCTCTGCATTGCCGGTGGAAATGCAAGCTGGTACAGCCCCTTCGGATGTCAGTGTGGTGATTTCTCAGAAAATTAGGAAACAACCTTCCTCAAGACCCAGTAATACCACTTTTGGGTATATATCCAAAGGATGCTCAATCGTGCCACAAGGACATGTGCTCAACTATGTTCATAGCAGCTTTGTTTGTCATAGCCAGAACCTGGGAACAACCCAAATGCCCCTCGACCGAAGAATGGATAAGGAAAATGTGGTACATTTACACAATGGAGTACTACACAGCAGAAAAAATAACAACAGCTTGAATTTTGCAGGAAAATGATGGAGCTAGAAAACATCATTTTGAGTGAGGTAACCCAGACACCGAAAGACAATTATCACATGCACTCAGGCATTAGTGGTTTTTAAACATAAAGCAAAGAAAACCAGCCTACAAACCACAATCCCAGAGAACTTAGACAACAATGAGGACACTAAGAGAGACTTACATAAATATAATCTACTTGGGAAGTAGAAAAAGACAGGATCTCCTAAGTAACTTGGGAGCATGGGGACACTGGGGGAGGGCTGAAGGGGAGGGGAGAGGCAGGAAGGGGAGCAGAGAAAAATGTAGAGCTCCATAAAAAGCAATAAAAAAGAAAAAAAAAAGAAAAGTCATTCTCTGTAAAAGTCTGATGAAGCTCATGCCCACTTGAACAACCAATTCACTCTACACGGAGTCACTTGTACTTTAACAACAAGGGATGTACATCCAGGCTTTTGCAGCAGGAAGGAGGTGCACTCTGCTTGGTTTCTAAGCATGACTGCTCCAGACTTTTGGGAGTCTCAGCTTAATTCTTATTGACTGTATAACTTGGAGTATATTGTTTAACTTCTCCAAGTCTCAGTTTCTCGATCTGATAAATGGGAATAACAATAACCACTAAGGATGGAGACAAGCGATTGACAGCTTGAGAAGATCTAGAATCACCTAGATGACAAGCTCTGGCCATGCCTGTGAGGGAATGCTGATTAGGTTAGCTGAGTTAGGGTCTTGAGACTTCTAAATGTTCCTCAGTGTTAGGGAGAGTCAAAATGCTTCCGGCCAGTTTCTTGTTGGTTAACATCTCTTCTCAAAGGGGGGAATTAGGAATGGAGTAAGCAAAGCATTCTGGAGAGAGCTGGAGAAAGCAACAGGAGGGAAAGACAAGGGGGCAGACATAATGGTCTGGGTCCCAGCTGCATGCAGGAAGTTGCTGCAAAGGGTGGGAGGAGCTACTGTGGTCCAGAGGCTAGGACCAGGCTGACCTCAGAGAGGTCACTAGAAGGGAAAGGAATCCTTATGGAACATGGCTGCATAATAGAGCTTTGGTCAGTGTCCCACAACCTTTCCCTTCTCACCTTTATTTTCTACGATGTCATTGTTTCTAGATATGCAGTTCCTCTCCTAACCTAGACTAAGCATATGTGGTCTGGTACACACTGAGGCATCCGACACCATCAAGTTTGTCAGCAGCTGCATTTCCAGCTTGCATCTGGCCCTTCGTGTTACACCTTTGCACCTGCGCCAGAAGCGCCATTGCTAAATGTGGCGGGAGACTTACAAGTTTACTTTCAGTTTTTGGCCGAATCCCAAACTAGATCATTAAAGTTTTGTCTTCCCTCTTTGAAACTCCCCAAAGAAAAGAAATCACAGGAACAGATCTTGGCATAGACAGAAAATGAGACAAAAGAATGCAATCATAATACTAGTGAACGGTTTTCAGACTGACATCTGTACATTAAGAATATGTAAAAATACCAATTTCATGCTCTGACAGCTTATTCGGCATCAGGGGTGGGGTGATGCCTTGGGATTGCCAAATGTCAAAGCATTACATAATGTCAGCTATTCATGTGCTCCTGCGACGAGAGATCGCTGGGTATGTGGATTCCTTAAGGGAGAGACGTCTTAAAAGACGGAGAGGAGAAGAAAGGAGCAAGAAAAGAAAAGGAGAGAAGGGGGACAGTGTCAATTCAGAATAAAAGAACGTCTGTGTAAAGAAAACTTAATGCATAAAACAGAACTTAAAATCCCTAATCCACGCCACCGTGTGTGTGTGTGTGTGTGTGTGTGTGTGTGTGTGCGTGCGTGTGTGCTATTTACCTCTGTTTAGCTTCCTAAAGATGAGGCTTTCATGTTTAATTTTCTTCATATGTGCAACAATGCTTTTGTTGTTTGAATTTTATTTTTATGAGTATATTGCACAAGGTACACTTAGCTTAGTGTTTTGCCTGGATGTATGTCTGTGCACACCACATGCATGCCTGGTGCCTGAGGAGTTCAGAAACGTCAGATTCTCTATAACTGCTACAGATGGTTGTGAGCCACCATGTAGGTGCTTGGAATTGAACCCCAGTCCTCTAGAAGATTTATGTGCATTGGTGTTTTGCCATGGGTGTTGGATCCCCTGGAATTGGAATTATAGACAGTTGTGAGCTGCCATGTGGGTGCCAGGAATCAAACCTGGGTCTTCCAGAAGAGCAGTCAGTACTCTTAACCATTGAGTCATCTCTTCGGTCTCTGCGGGGGGCTATCATCAGTGATAGACGTAGGAGGACCAGCCCCAGCGTGGGGGGTGCCACTCCTGGACAGGCGTTTCTGGTTGTAGAAGAAAGCAGGCTGAAGGAGTCAAGGTAGCAAGCCCTTGCCTCCAGGCTCCTGCCTTCCTTGAAGTTCTACCTTGACTTTCCTCAGTGATAGACTTTGACCTGGGACATTTAAGTCAAATAAACCATTTTTTCCCCAAGTTAGTTTTGGTCAGTGTTTTTATCACAGTAATAGAAGGCAAACAAAAATACTTAGATATCTCCATGTATCCTCCCCCTCCCCAGTGCCCCCAGGCCTGTCCCCCTCATACATTGTTGAGAATTGAACCTATGGTCTCATTCATGCTAAGTAAATGCTCTACCACTAAGCTATATCCTCTCTCTCTCTCTCCTTCCCACCCCTCATCTCTGTGCTCGGTATGTACATGTATATGCTTGCACACACATGCCTGCTGTGCACATGAAGGCCAAAGGTCAACTTCAGGTGCCATTCCTCAAGAGTATTGTCTACCTTGTTTTGTTGAGACAAAGTCTCTGACTGGCCTAGAACTCACTCTGCCAGCTAGACTGACTGGCTAGTGAGCCCCCGGGACCCTCCCGTCTCCTCCTCTCTAACTCTGATGGTAGGGTGCATGCTACTACACACAGCTCTGTTATGTGAGTTCTGGATCTAACTCAGGCTACCATGCTTGCTTGGCAAGTGCTCTACTGACTGAGCTGTCGTCCCAGCCTCCACCATGGTTTTACTATTTATTTTGAGGTTGACTCTCATGAAGTTACTCAGATGGCCGCGAGCTCACTGTGTAGCCCAAGAAGGCCTTGAACTCATGACCTTCTTGTTTAAGTTCCTGTGTAGCTGAGATTGTAAACACGTGCCACTATGTAAGCCTACTTAGCTATTCTGTGGAGGCCCAAAAAGGCCAAAGGTCAGAGAGTTTGGTACTTGTTTTTAGTTCATTCAAGGTTACTGTGCTTCTAACTCAAAAAAAGGTTCCACCTAGTTGTAAATCAGAGTTCTGCTCTCTCAAGGCTATTGTCAACAGGTGTGGCTAGTTGCCAGCCCTCATGCTCCTGAAATAGGGAAGTAATTGGTTCCTACCTAAAACAAGAGTCTAAGGATCCAACTAAGTTCCAATTCCCTTTATGGAAATAACTTGGGATTCCACCCAGGCAGTGGTTTGCCTACAGAGTGTTTGGTCTAGGGCGTGAGTGATGAATGTAGCTATGACTTCCAATTTGTATATTAATGCAGTCTTATGTTTTACTCCTACGTTTTAGGGTCAGGGGTTTATTAACCAGCTGGAAATTATACATGGGTGAATTTTTAGTACTCACTGAAAAATTGTTTCCCGATACTATCCTATATGTGTCTGCGTTTTATTATTTTTGTTCGTGTCTTCATATTCTTTACTATATTTCTAAATTCCCATACCTCCACTCTGGAAAGGGTATTTTTGTTGAGGCTGGCCCCTGACATTATTCTACTCTTAAAATTCCTGCCTACATTTTCATAGCTATCCATGGTAACATAGTTAGCTTCAGCAGTCAACGTGATACAACCCAGGTCTCTTGGGAAGAAGGAATTTCTGTAGCACAAACTCTAATTGGTCTTCATAATAAAAACTCAGAGTCAGCTATCAGGGGATGAGAGCTGAAGGATCAGAGAAACAGAGCTGCCAGTCACTAGAGTTTTTACCCCTACCAATGCTCAGAACAAAGGGATGATCCTGTCCCTGTGAATCCTCAAACTGCATCCATCTCTATAAGTCCTCAGACTGCCTTGTGCTCCTATCTCCTCCCACCTTATATTCCTCTCCCTGCCCAGCCACATCACTCCTGTCTCCATCTCCCTAGTTCTGGGACTAAAAGCACATGATCCCAAGTGCTGGGATCACCATTGTGTGAGCTGTTTCTCTTTTAGACAGATTCAACCTCATGTAGCCCAGGGTTGATGTGGGACTCCCCTCTGTATGCTGTGAATACAATTGGTTAATGAATAAAGAATCTGCCTTAGCCTGTGATAGGATAGAACTTATCTAGGTGGAGAAAACTAAACTGAATGCTGAGAGAAAGAAGGTGGAGTGAGTGAGAAGCCATGTAGCCCTGCCAGAGACAGATGTCGAACCTTGCCAGTAAGCCACAGCCACGTGGTATTACACAGATTACTAGAAATGAGTTAAATTAAGATGTAAGAGTTAGCCAATAAAAAGATAGAGCTATCAGCTAAGTCCTTGTGTTAAAAAAAAAGATAGAGCTAATGGGCCAACCAGTGATTTAATTAATACAGTTTCTGTGTGGTTATTTCAGGAGTCTAAGTGGCTGGGAAACAAACAAGCAGCCTTCCTACTACAAATTGGCACACCAATGTGGTTGACTAAATTCACATAAAACCTGAGAGGGCTTGGAAAGGAATTCTGGACACTAAAAAAACAAAGTTTAGCCACATTTCTTTTTCTAAATGGGCTTTGCTTGCTGGAGGCATGCTGCAGCTCCTTTAAGGGAGGTCTTCCTGATTCAGCAGTAGCAAAAACAAACAAACAAAATAATGCTCAATTTCAAAACAGCGGCTTCCTGGGCTGTGCTGCCAGCACTAACTCTGACTCTTTCAGGAGGTCGAGCACCTGAATGGGGTTTTTAAGCACTGGGTTACAATCTGCTTCATGGTGCAACATAGACCCGCTGCATACCTAGAACTGGGGCAATATGCATGGCTTTCAGAGACAGCGAACATGTCTCTGCCATGTCGGACTGGGTAGAGCCAAAAGGCAAAGCAGTCTTAGTACTAGTCAAGCCATTTAACATTTTAAGAGGTGGTTCTGTTCACAAAATAATTACAGATGCACTATAAAGGCAAATTCAGATGAAAAAGAACTCTAAATGGGTCACAGTGTTGGATAAATGTACATAGGCTTCAGAGAGAGAAGAAAAAGAATATAGAGATTTATAAAAAGAGGTAAATTGTTTTAAAAAATAAAGCAAAGTTTTTAAAGAGACAAAGTAAACTTGAAAACAAAGTAACAGGGTAAAAAAAAATGAGCCATGTAAAGAAGGAAAATACACAGAGAGTCTGAATTATATACACTATTGTGTTTTCTTTGAATTTTTTGACTGTGAATGAGCTAAATACAGAGAGACATTTAATTGTACAGACTGTTAAACTAAACCAGCATATATATTCTAAAGGTATCTTGACTTCAAAATTTGTGCCTAAGGATATGTTGCTTTGGAAAAGAGGCTCTTTTGTTTCCACAGAGGATGAGAACCTGTGGAATTCTTCCAGACTAATGTGGTTTGATTGACCAAGACCACACTAAAGGTCTCCCTGAAAAACCCAAAAAAGAAAATACTTTGCCCAACAAACAGCAGAAAGCAGTTTGGAGAGAACTATACCCATGTTCCCAAATATTGTTTATAAATGTTTCTTTACATTTCAAGGGGGATATGCCATAGAGATTTGCATTGGTATGGATCTTGGTCTTTTGATACAAATTTAAGGTCAATTTTGTTATACCGTGTATATGTATTTCTGCTCTTGATTAAGGTATTGTGTTTGTGAAGTTCATTTAAAAATGTAATATATAATTAAGAAATACAAGTTGTTAGATTATCATCTATAATAGTCAAGTTTATAGTCATGTTAGTTAGGTTTTCTAGATATATAGAGATATATTTCAATTAGATAGGTGTTCTTCAAATCTTTCAAAGCCCTTCAGAATATGGCATTTAAAATGTTTAAGAACTTAGGACTTTTCATGACAGTGAGATATATCTGCTCCTGGCAGCACCAAGTTACTTCAAGAGGATGATGGCAAAGAGCCAAAGAGGCTCCTTATGGAGTTGGTTAGCCATTTGGGCAAGAAACTGCTCTTGTCTGGACTGCTTGATAAACTGGACATGCAGGATCCACAGAGAAATGACTGTTGAACTTGCCTAAAGGTGAGATGGTCCTTGGGGTTCCTGCTACATGAAAAAGTCTGCCAGACATTCTGTAGGGCACAAAAGAAAGCAACTGATGGACTTTGCCATTACAAGGCAGAACAGATCTTCAAATTTCCTGCTTCGTGGAAAAGTCTGCTGGACACTATGGGCCTGAAGGCTGAAGATGGAGTGTCATGTGGGTGTGTCGTGGGGTACCTTCTTGTGAGTGTAGCCCAGCACAATATGGGTGGTGCTGTCCCTGGATAGGTGGCCCTGGGAGTCTCTTGGCTGCCATGAATCTGGGGGGCTCTCCAGGTTTTTGTTTTATCTCTTTGATGTTACTGGATACCACAATCAATCCTGTACCTGATTCTGTTCCCAAAGTCACTGTCCCTTTTGGCATTCACTGTATTCCTGTGTGCTACAACAGGAGTCATTTCCACCCATGAGCCTTTGTTGCCAGCTCCTTGATGTGCCCCTTAAACCTCGACATCTGCTCTTCTTCTCCCTTTACAACTGTTCCACAACACGTTTGTTTTTGACCCAATGGTCTTAACCCCAGACCCCAGCTATATAACCTGGAGCACAGAGCTCTTGCTTTTGAGTTCCTTCCTGCTGTGCCGCCAGGCTTTCCAACCTGGATGCCAGTGAACCAAATGCAGGCCCTTAAAGATACACTTTTCTTTCCAGGCGCAGTGGCACATGCCTTTGATAGTGCTCAGGAGGCAGAAGTAGGTGACTCTATGAGTTTGAGACCAATCTGATCTACATATAGAGTTCTAGACCAGCCAGAACTCAATATTAAAAACAATTATTTTCTTTCTCTGGCTTCTGTCTTAATTCATGTTCCCACCAATCACCCAATGAGTCTCATCTTCCCTTTGCACAGTCACTCTGTGTTATTGGTTCTTCCTCTGTTTCATCTTTTGGGCCCATATCCTATCACCATTTCTCTGGTTTTGTTATTGTTGCCTCTTCCCAGGATGACAGCCACAGTTGTTATCCTGCCCCAGCTTCAAAGTAAAGTGGTGGTGTTACTTATAATATACAAATATTCTTATTTTACACTTGTGATCACTATTAATATACCTGTCCAAGGATATCCAGACCCATCAAAATCTTGGGGAGGGAAGGTAAAGACAGGGAATTTTGGCGATTTCACTCATTTTAGCTGTAAATTACCAAAATAAATATCACCCAGCAATGTTCTTGGGAATGCAAGGCTACCTACTCCTACTGCTGGTCCTTGCTGCACTTAGCACAGCACTCCTATGGAGAAGGACTACTGAAAGCAGGCTTTCTGTTTTTCATTGTCCTTTAAACTAGCACACTATCTGTCTGATAATACTACATTCAGGATATGGTGAACCCATGATGTGTTGGAGAAGCTGCAGACCACCGAAGAAGCAAGATGTGACCTGCCCCACTGAAAAAGATACTGAGCCATGTGGCTAACATAGATAAGAATAATGGGTTAATATAGGCTACAAGAGCTAATAAGAAGCCTGAGCTAATGGGCCAATCAGTTTATAACCTGATGTAGAGTCTCTGTGTGATTTTCTTTGGGACTTGCCAGCTGTGGGACTGGGCGGGACAGAAACCCCAACAAGCGGGACCTCATGTTACAGAATGGCACCCACGTGGATAACTGCATCCACAGAAAGCCTGAGAAAGCTTGGGAAAGAATAAAGTAGAGCATGTTTTCTTAGTAGCAGCAATTTCTCAGGTCTGCTCTGCTTGCTAGAGGCAAGCAAGCACTCTCATCTAAGAGAGGCTTCCTGACTCAGCTTTAGCTGCAAAACCTTGCAGCTTTTTTAAGAGGTCCTGCCAAGAAACACTTAAATAGTGTTGATAAAAAGCTGACAGCATGCTTTTCAGTTTTCAGCCGTAGCAGGAAAAAGCTGCACCATTTTAAAATGCCAGCTTTGCC
Organism: Ondatra zibethicus; assembly: GCA_004026605.1. Taxonomy (NCBI): domain Eukaryota; kingdom Metazoa; phylum Chordata; class Mammalia; order Rodentia; family Cricetidae; genus Ondatra; species Ondatra zibethicus. Next base: position 108,819 of record PVIU01004190.1, read on the forward strand.
AGGGCAAACTCTGACTCTTTCAGGCAGTCGGTCCGACTATGAAGCATTTGAATGTGGTTTCTGAGCACGCTACTGCAGCTTGCTTGCTGGCAGAGATCTTGAAATACCATAGAGTTGTGGCAATAAACATGGCTCTGGCTGGGACCTCCGCCATGAGGCTGGAATTGCAGAAAGCTAAGGAATGGGCTGGATCCAGTTGTCAAAGCCATGGCTTTTATCCTACCCATATAGCTTGGTAAATTAAAGACTTGTGTGGTCATAAAAAGAGAGATATACGGTAAAGAGAGATTCAAAGACAAAGAAAACCTCTAAATGGTTTACATTGTGTTAAAATGTTATGTGGATAAGGGCAGCCTTGAACTGACTGACTCTTCTGCCTCATCTTCTTGAGTGCTGGGATTGTAGACATGTGCTCCAACACTTGTTTTTTTATGTGCAAGAGGAATCTAACCCATTGCTTTCTGCAGTTAGGTGGGCATTATACCCAGATAATATGCCTATTCCCTAGATTGTGTGTGTGTGTGTGTGTGTGTGTGTGTGTGTGTGTGTGTGTGTGTGTGTGTGTGTGCCATACAAGCTAAGCGAGTGTTCTTCCACTGGATTATAACTCCTGATGGTCATCGTGCAGATATATGGAAAGTCCCTCTCTCTGATGCCATGTGATACCATTTAATGCCTAGAAACTCTGACAGTGAGACAGTTGTCACCATTTTTAAGTCCTGAAACCTCCAGGATTCTGAGTTAATATAAACCTCTGGTGTTATTTCATTGTTTGTTTGTTTTGATTTCTCTTTTTTAAGTAGCCTGTCCCAGGTATTTCATTATATTAACAAAAATATGACTAACATACCAGAATATTGGCAATGAATCAAAAACAAAAGTGGCAAGGGCACAAGTTTTTATTTTAAGTTGATTTTTGTCTAATATTAACACAGTTACCCAGATCTCTTTTTGTTACTACTTGTGTGAAATGAAGTTTTTGAACCTTGCACTTTTTAAAAAAAAATTACTTATTTTTATTTTATGTTCAGTGATGTTTTGCCTGCATGTCTATGTGAGGATGCCAGATCTCCTGTAACTAGAATTACAGACAGTGTGTGCTGCCATGTGGGTGCTGGGAATTGAACCCAGGTCCTCTGGAAGAGCAGCCAGTGCTCTTAACTACTGAGCCATCTCTCCAGTCCCCAACCTTGCATGCTCAATGAAATTGACAAAAATTGAAACTGAAAAAGAAGAAAAGAAAGAAGAGATAAATAACTAAAATTTGAAATAAAAGTGGAGAAATTATTATTGAATTTATGCAAATTAAAGGGTTATAAAAATACTATAGAAAATTAATCGCACAGCAGCATACTAACAGATAAAATGGATAAATTCTTAGAAACCAAAATCACCAACACTGACACAAGAAAAAGAGAAAACTAATAAGTCTATAACAATTAAACACACTGAATTACTAATTTAAAAACTAGTCTTCCAATAAGTGAAGCTCCAAAATGAGCTGATTCTACTGGTGAAGTCTACCAAACACTTGGAAAAGAATTAACACCAATCCTACTCAAAGTCTTGCCAAAAAATTGAAGACATAGTTTATGAACATTCTTTGATACTAAGGCCCAAAACTAATATACTGAATGAAAAGAAGATGATGGACCAATATTCCTTATGAATATAGACAGGAAAATCCTGAACAAAATACTAGAAAACCAAATCCCACAGCAAACTAAAAGGATTATACACCATGACTAATGGGATTTATGCTAGGAAGGCAAGAGTGGTTCACCATGGGAAAACCAATTGATGTAATACATAATATTAATAGAACTTGGAGGGAAAAGCCACAGTGTCACCTCAATAGACCCAGGAAGGCATTTAACAAAATTCATTGCATGTCCTTTCATGACAAAAAAATTTTCTTTCAGCAAACTAGGCATCAAAGGAATTTTGTTAGCATGACAAAGAGCATTCATGAGAAACCCATGGCTAACATCACACTCAATAGTGAAAGAGTGAGAACCTTCTTTCCCCAGGAGCAAAACAAAGCAAGGGTGGCCGCTCTCATCTCCACTGCTTGGCATTTTACTGGAAGTCCTAGCCAGAGCAATTTGGCAAGAAAAAAAAAACTGCCACCCAAATTTCCAAGGAAAAGTAAACTATCTTCAGTTGCAGGTGACATGATTTTATATATAGAGAGAGACCCTAAGGGATATGTTACAAATGTACTAGAGCTAATATGTGAAACAGCCAAATTACAGAGAATGAGGCCAACACACAAATGCCACTGTTTCTATACACCATTAAGAAACATCACAGAAGGAATATCTATGGTTTTCCGCTTAAAATGGCAACCAAAATAATTTTAATACACCTCACACGGGCACAGACTCAGGGCTTGTATGCACTGTGATACTGATTTATGCCCTCAACCCCTAGGAATAAAGGCTAAAAAAAATTGTATACACTGAAAACCAAAACACTGCTGAGGGAAATTAAAGATGATTAACTATGTGGAAAGATACATATCATATTTCAAAAACACTTGATTTTATCTAGAACAAATTCCAGTGAAATCTTCACAGATGGAACTCAAATTCAAAGATGTATCCTCAAATTCCCATGAAACTGAATAGAGCTCCAATAAGCCAAAGCAATATTAAAAGAGAAATTCAAAGTTTATGGACTCCAATTTCCTGATAAAAACTTAAAAAAACTAGTCAAAATGGCATGGTACTGTCATAGGACAGATAAGTAAAATAGAGACATATTTTTTAGCAGAATAGAATTGAGAGTATAGATAGGATTAATTAATTTTTACCAACAGTATTATGCCAAATCAATGGGGAAAGAATAGTTCTCTTCAAAAAGCAGTGTTTGGTTCCGGTTAGAATGGCAATTAAAAAGACAAAGTCTGACAAATACTGGCAAAGATGTGTAGAAAGAACCTTTGAGGCTGGGGAGATGGCTCAGTGGGAAAAGTGATTGGTGCACAATCCCGATGGCTTGCTGAACAGCCAGTCTAGCAGAATGGTGAGTTCTAGGGTCATTGAGAGACTTTGTCTCAAAAAATAAGGTGAATAGGGGGCTGGTGAGATGGCTTACACTGGTTGCTCTCCCAAAGAGCCTAGATTCAGTTCCTAGACCCATCTGGTGTCTCCCAACCATCTGTAACTCCAACAATGAGGAATCTGATTCCATCTTTTAGCTTGCGTGGGCATCATGCATGTATGATGTATACAGACATACATGCAAGCAAACACTCGTACACATGAAAATAATTTAAAAAATATTAAAGACCAGGTGTGACAGTGTACACCTTCAATCCCAGCACTTGAGAGGCAGAGGCAAGCTGATATCTGAATTCAAGGCCAGCCTGGTTTACAGAACAAGTTCCAGGACAGCCAGGGCTACACAGAGAAACCCTTTCTTGAAAAACAAACCAAAATCTTCAGAGAATACAGTGCAGGGCAGTGAGATGAGTCTGAAGGCAAGGGCACTTGCTATGAAGCCTGATGACCTGAATTCAGTCTTTAGAACTCACATGGTAGAAGGAGAGAACCACAGTTGTCTTCTGACCTCCACATATGCACCAGGGCATTTGTACACACACACACACACACACACACACACACACACCAAAAAGAAAAAAGAAAAAGAAGAGAAAAAAGTAAGAAGAAATAAAGAAAAATTCTTACATACTGTTGATGGGCATGTAAATTAAAACAGTTTTTATAGAAAACAGTACAGAGATTCCTCAAAAAATTAAGAATAGTGGCAGGCACACACTTGTAATCTCAAGGGAGGCTGAGGCAGGGGAATCACAAATTCAAGGCCAACCTGGGTTACATTGCAAGTTCTAGGCTGGCCTGGGCTACTTACCAAGACCTTGTCTCAACAAACAAACAAATACAGAAGTTTCATATAACCCACAATCCCAAAGGAGGTGGAATCAAATGCCAAATAATTCCAGTAAATGGAGTATTTTAGAAGTTTTAGGCACACAAGAACCAGATGCCAAAGGTAGAAAATACCAACAGACTAAAGAAAAGATTGAGCAAATCCAGTATTGCACAGAATGAAAATTATTAGAGACAGAAAGTCTGCCTTGGATGACAGCAAGAGAGGAGAATCTGGGTTAAGAATGTCCTCCAGGGCTTGCCAATCATGCACAAAGTCTTGACTTTATCTCCAACACCACATAGAAATTAGGCATGGTGGTACACGCATGTAATCTCAGCATCCAGGAGGTGGAGGCAAGAGAAACATAAATTCAAGGTCATCCTTGGCTACACAGCAAGTTTGAGGAAAGCCTGGGCTACATGAGACCCTGCCTCAAAACAAAACATGAGAGAACTCCAGAAACCCAGAGTCAGAGGAAGGATTACTATGCTAAGCTAGACCCAGGTGCTCTGTAGTTAACCAGAACGTACCTGGGCTTTCTTTTGTTCTTTTCTTTTTTTTAATGTTATTTATTTTTATTTTATGTGTAAGAGTGTTGGCTCGCATGCATGTATGTGTACCACATGCATGTAGTTTCATTGGAGGCCGGAAAAGGTCTTCACATCCCTTAGAACTGGAGCTATGAACAGTTGGGAGCTGCCATGTAGGTGCTGGGGTCTGACCCTGGATCCTCTGCAGGAACGAAGGGCTCTTAACTGCTGAGCCATCTCTCTAGCCCCTGTACTTAGGCTGTCTCAGAAAATTATTAACATGTCAAGAGATTTTTGAGAAATAGTCCAGGTGTTAGTCAACAACACAAATATCCAGCTCACTGTGCTAGTGGCTGGCTTGATCCCAGGAGGTTTAGAATGACAGCCAGGGTCCCTTGATGGGCAAGATGCTGGTTATGACCGTATGACTATAGTTGTTTCCTGTTGAATTCCTACAAGAGATGAAGCCACAAAAAGGAGATAATTATGCCTTTTGCAGCAACATAGATGGACCTGGAGATTATTAACGTTAAGTAAAATATGGACTGTCCTGTGGGAGGGGAGGAAGAGGGTGACAGAAGATTGAAAACCAGAGGTGGTTCACAACAGCCTGAAAGCATTTATACCCTATAAAGTGATTCACGGAGCTGGGCGGTGGTAGCACAAGCCTTTAATCTCAGCACTTGGGAGGCAGAGGCAGGTGGATCTCTGTGAGTTCAAGGTCAGCCTGGTCTACAAAAGCTAGTTCTGGGACAGCTAGATTTGTCACATAGAGAAACCCTGTCTTGAAAAAAAAAGTGATTCACTATATGCATGTTTGTAGATTTTCTCTCAATCATTGTTGCTTCGATATTTTTAAGGCATACAGAATCATCTTTTGTTAAGCTATTGTTTTTATATAAATACAGGTCAAAAGTAAAAGGATAAAAAGTGGTGTGTTCATTAAATATAAGACTGTGGTGTTAGCACCTGCCTTTAATCCCAGTACTCGTGGAGGCTAGCCTGGTCTACAGAGCGAGTTCCATAGCTACTGGGAAACCCTGTATCAAAATCCAAAAAACAAAAAGACTGCAGTGATGACTTAAATGTCATATATGTCCTAGTGAGGGTCACTACTGCGATGAAACACCATGGCCCACAACAGCTTCAGGAGGGAAGCGTTGATTCACTCACTGTTCCATATCATAGTTCATCATCAAAAGCAGCGAGGGCAGGAACTCAAGCAGGGCGGAAACATGGAGGCAGGAGCTGATGCAGAAGCCATGGAGGGGTGTTGCTTACTGGTTTGCTCTCCATGGCTGGCTCAGCCTGCTTTCTTATAGAACCTGGGACCACCAGCCCAAGGATGGCCCCACCCCCAGTGGTCTGGGTCCTCATCCCTCAATCCTTTATTAAGAAAACGCTGTGCAGGCTTGCCTGCACCTCCATCCTATGGAGGTGTTTTCTTAATTGAGGGTCCCTCTACTCAGATGACTTGAGCTTGTGTCAAGTTGATATAAAACTATCCAACACAATATAAGAATATTGCAGGGAGCTAAGAGCACTAGCTGCTTTTCCAGAAAACCCAGATTCACACTTGGTGCACAGACATATATGTACACAGGGCAGTCATACACTTAGAAAAAAATAAATCTTTTAAAAAAAGAATATTGCAAATCTTCAGAGTTCACAGTGGTGTAAGATTTATCAGTGCAATGCAATGATAGCCTCAAAAGAGCTGAAGCAGAAGCTGTCTCAGTTAAACCAATAAGTGCATAAATTTTCTTTTTTCTTTTTTTTTTTTTTGTTTTTTTTTTTGGTTTTTTTCGAGACAGGGTTTCTCTGTAGCTTTGGAGCCTGTCCTGGAACTAGCTCTTGTAGACCAGGCTGGCCTCGAACTCACAGAGATCCGCCTTCCTCTGCCTCCCGAGAGCTGGGATTAACGGCATGCGCCACCACTGCCCAGCGAATTTTCTATTACAGTTGTAACAGGAATTATTTAATCAGTTGTTTATTGACAAGCATTAAATTTGTTTCCAATTTTTATTATTACCATATGAATATGAGTGTGTGCATGTATGCATATATATAATACATTTATAATTTCATTTATCAGTAATTTAATTTTTGTATGAAATAAGCTATTGGTTTATTTTTACTTTTACTCTTTTACTATTTTGGGGACCTGCCACCCAGTTCCCAAATAAATACACACGGAGACTTATTATTACTCGTGGATGCCCGGCTTTAACCTGGCTTGTTTCTAGCAGCTTTTTCTAACTTAAATTATTCCATCTACGTTTTGCCTCTGGGCTTTTTCCTTCTCTATTTCTGTATATCTTTTCTTTTATCTTCTTCTTATTTCATATCTGGCTGTGTGGATGGGTGCCTGGCCCCTTCTTTACTCGGTCCTCGGTCTTCCCCACCTTTTTCCCCAGATTCCTTCTCTCATTTATTCTCTCTGCCTGCCAACCCTGCCTATCTTTTCTCCTGCCTTGGCTGTTCAGCTCTTTATTAGATAAATCAGGTGTTTTAGACAAAGTAACACAGCTTCACAGAGTGAAACAAATGCAACATAAAAGAATGTAATACATCTTTGCATCATTTAGCAAATGTTCCACAGTATAAACTGTAGGCCCATATTTCTATATGGTATGGCAGCGAGGCTCTGAAGCCATAGGCCCCACCTGAGGTGGTCACGTAGCCCTGCAGACAGGCTGTCACTGCCCTAACAAAAGGGCAGGGTGTAACACATCTTTAATATTCTACAACAATAGGCTTTAACTTTATTTCTGAGTTCTCTTAGCACCATTTATTGACTAACCCATTGTCACCTTTCTGAATTAAAATCCCACCTGTATCACACACTAAGTGGAGCCGTGATCTTGACCACACTTCTACAAGCTGTGGTTGAGTATTTATCCATGATCAATATATCCAGGGCCCTGCTCAGCCTTGCACAGCTGTGACCGCACTGCTGGTGCTCACCCTTGCGGTGTTTCTTGTGACTGTTCCCACAGGCTTGTCCCATTTACCCTTTACTTCTATCAATACCTGCCTCCTGCTTTCTTGAACTACATCCACAATTCTTCCCTGGAAAATTTTGCTCAGAGTCTTTGGAACAGGAAGTTGAAGCCCTTGATGATGCTACCAGAATATAATTCGTGTTAGTGTCTCCTAAGCAATCTACAGCCTTCTTTGGGTAATATTCAGATAACTAGACTCGTCTGTTGCAAAAATCCAAGGTAGACCAAAGTAATCTCCCAGTTCCCACACAGCTGAGTGCAGACCCAGAAGAAAGACAGGGAAATAAGCCCTGAGCACAATAGCACAACACATAGAACTAGAAGACGTTTTCAAGAGAAAGGCGTTGAACATTCGCAAGAAAATGTTGCTGGTTCTAGGGTTTTAACTCACCTGCCCAGCAGCAAAGTAACCAGAGCCATGCATGCCCAGTTGCTGAAAACTGCAGAGGAAGTGTGAAGTGCTGTGGCCAGGGAGACAGACCTTCTCTAGTAGATAGCATGGTAGAAGAATTACAAACAGCAGCACATCCATAGTTTCAGACATATACAGTTAAGTCTAGTCTGAAAAATTAAATGACAAGCTGCAGGCACAAACCATGCACACATTTTAAAAAACAGTCATCAGAGCATTTTGTCATAGTTTTCCATTTTTAATTAGTTACTAATCTCTTGCCCTGCCAAATTTACAAATTATATTTTACTAGAGCTAAATATGCATAGAAATCAATATAGTATATATACAACTTGGTACTAGGTGTAATGGCAAGCATTTTGGGGGGTTGTTGAAATGTAACCCCCAAGGATGAGAGGGGACAACTATACACTGATAACAGTGTATCAGACTCAGAATGGAGCCAGAAGTGGATATATTAGAACATATTGCTCATATTAGAACAGAGACAATCTTCTTAAAGCCCTACACTGCAAATGGTTTCTTAACATTAGTAAAAACAGTGGGTGGTAATGAAACACATAGCATGTAACACTGTTCTTAAATTGACTGGGCAAACTGTATAGGCTAATTAGAAATTAAATTTAATTAGAAATTAAAGTTTGGCTTTAACCTCTCTCTCTCTCTCTCTCTCTCACTGTTGCCAGTAGAAAGTTCTGAATGAAATAAGCTTCTCAGCACTGCCACAGAGATCCGTCTGGATTCAAAACTGTAGGCGTGGGGGCTGGTGAGATGGCTCAGTGAGTAAAGGCACTTGCCACCAAGCCTGATGACCTGAGTTTTACCCCAGAACCTACATGGTAGAAGAGAACTGACTCCTGAAAGTCATTCTCTGACCACTACATACATGTTATGACATGTGCATGTGCACACACACACACTACATTTAAAAAAAGAATTTTACAGGCATGATTCTGTGGTCCAGGATGGGTACCTGAGAAAAGCTAACTAAGGTGCCCACTGAAATCTCTGGATACAGGGTTCATGGATGTTTAAAGCAAAACTGTGTGTGGAGTATTCGGTTTGGCACCATACTACTGACGATGTGCTCCAAGATTACTCATTCTAATGATTCTTATTTTGGGAAGAGGGGTGTTGAGCATTGAATCTAGCACCTCAGGTGTGATAAGCAGAGTACTCTCCCGCTGAGCTGGGTCCCCAGCCCTACCGGTTCTTGCAGACATTAGAGTGGCAGTCTTTTCATGAGTTGATGTTCATTACTGAATCCTTAAGACCTAGGTTTCGAGGGAAACAGCTCCAAGTAGGAATAATCACAGGTAAGAATGGAGTCCATGACATACTAGTTCCTTATCCCTAGGATTTTGTGGTAATGAAAATATTATCATATATATAGCTTAATTTATGGTATATGCATTTTTTACATTTCAGTCTCCAAGAAAAATTAAAAGCCATCTATCTATATGAATGTCCAAATTTTCAAGGCAGATTTCATAGTCTGGTTGAAAATTGCGTGCTCTCTCCATCACCTCGCAATTTGAAGAACTGCAAAATCATGAATAATAAAAAAGCACGTTAAACTTTTCAGCAAATCCAGATGGGTACCAATGTCATTGAGAATTCCTGGGAATCACCTTGATTGCTGCTTCAGATGCAGGAGACCGAATTGTTTAGCACTTACCAGTTGCAGGATAGTGACGTTAGGTGATAACCGCCGCTGCTATTATTTGGCACCAACACTTACTTTTAAAATTGTACAGACATTAAGTCTGTATTTTGGGCAAATGAGAAACACCCAGACTTAAAGGTAACACTCTGTCGCTTGCTTGAGATCATGGTATGGCAGAAGCTAAACTAGAAGCCACTTTGAACACTACTAACTCTAGGAATTGGCAAATCCCTTCTGCATTTGGGATCTAAGTTCCCCCTTTTGCAAAACAGGGGTGGGGGTGTTGGACTAGATGTTTCTTTCATTCACGACATTAGGGTTTCCTAGTGTTCTCTAGGCTCACTGGGTGAAACTGACAGTGGAATACCAGAGCTGTGGGAGCACTCTGGTCATTTCTTGCAGGCTTTGAGGGTAGGTACAGACGGTTGCCTCTATTAACCTGTTCGTCTAGATGGCGTCAAGTGTGTCCATCTTGAGTCAGTTGATTTTCATTCCTCCTTCCCCTCTCCCCCACCACGTTATTGTCTGGACCCTCAGAGTCATCCACCATTTCTCCGCAAACGAAGACTCTTGAGCTTAGCAAATTTCCTCTACTTATTGTTTCATTCCAGCAGAGCCTCCTGCCTTCTCGGTCTTGAGAACTCACCTATTCTTTGTTTCCCCTTTTAATTTTGTATTTTGATACAATTTCAGACTCAGAAAAAAATTACAAAAGCAGAACAAAAATTCTTGCAGACCCTTTACCTAGAGTCCCCCAAATATCGATCTTTTCCCGGATCTTCCTCTCACTTCAAGACTTAACAATCCAGTTTCAGACAGGAGGCCCCTTTATCTCAGGTACTTCTGTGTGCACATCCAAGAAGGAAAAACGGCAGAGGTATCTTACTGCCAGAGCACAAGTGTGGAAATCAGGAGAAGAGCATGGATTCAGTACTGTCTTCTTGAATGTTGCTAACTGCCCTAACATCCTGTATTATATAATCCGAATATTGTGTAGCAAAAGAAAACTCCAGATCATGCAACAGAGTTTATTTATCGTGTCTCTCACAGTGCTTTAGTGTGGCCCAGCTCCTTGTTAGTCTCTGCTTTGTGACATCAGACACTTTTCTCTTCTTTCCATCTCCTCCGTTCTCTTCCTTCCATTCCATACCCCCCTTCTCCTTCCATGCCAGGGATAGAAGGCAGGGCCTCACACCAGCTAGGCCAATCCTCTGAGTGGGTTGCATCCCCAGCCCTGTCACTGCTCCTTTTGAAGAGACCTGTTGACTATTTCGCACAATATTTGACCATAATATTTAAATGATGCACTTTTGGCATGACTACCACAGAGGTGATGAAGGAAACTATTGGGTCTCATCTCACTTTTCTTCTCCTTCTTTTCTCTGTCTTGTGAAATCCTTTATTTCTTACCCCCACTCTCCCTCCCAGTGGGAGGAAGCTCAGCACTGTGGCTCGCTGGGATCTACACTACACTTTCTCTATGCAGTTATATACACACAAGCCCATATTCAGGAGCACATACTTTTTTTTTTTTTTTTTTTTTGAGACAGGACTGTGTAACAGTCCTGGCTGTTCTGGAACTTGCTTTGTAGACCAGGCTGGTCTCGAATTCATAGAGATCTGCGTGCCTCTGCCTCCCGAGTGCTGAGATTAAGTACATGTGTCACTATGTCCAGCCTAAAATCACAAACACATTATTCAGGAAAAATAAAGATAATGTCTTTTACCCCCCCATGACATACAGAGAAAAAAATTAGGAAAATAGCTCACTTATCATTCAGATACGTATTACCAAACAGCTTTTCCCAAGATACATTTCAGTCTGTATTCCCATACACTGCATATGATATTTCACTTTTCTGATTGTTAATGATGCTGAATACCTCTTATCATACGTGCTCCATGACCTTGGGATTTCGTGGCCTGTGAGTTGCCAGCCAATGCTCTTGGCTGTTGACATGATGGATTTTCTTTTTCTGACTGATTCTTATTCGTCCGGGGCTCATTCAGTCGACCCCCTCTGTGAAACTTTTCCACCTTCCCTAAGCAGCCAGCTGTGCCCTCCTCTGATTCCCACAGCCTTGCTCACACTGTGCCAATGCTTCCTGTCCCAAGCATCACATAAACCCAGTGATTCCACAGTGAACTCACTGTGTGCCTGGCCTTAGGTTAGGTGTTGTGGTGGAGATACAGGAGCAGCTCATTACAGTCATGGTTAAGAAGTTTAGTTCCAAAATGACCTTTACAGTACAAAAAATAGCATATGTTCTTGATTCAGATAAGTCCTGGGTTTGAACCCCAGCCTCACCACTTTCAAGGTGTGTGACATCAAATGAGTTACTAGACCTCCCCCAAGTCTGTGTCTCCATACTCAGGAAATACAGTGAATAGCCCTGCTATGTGTGAAAGTGGGTGAGAGACAATCAACCTGAGGTGGTGAGCAAACTTTTGTTGCATGAGATACTCCAGGCAGTTAATAAACAGTCACTGAAGACAACGATTTAGGTTAGAGCAGTTAAAACTGCCTGCTTCTCTGGCAGAAGATCTGGGTGTTTTAGTTACTTTTCTATTGCAATGATAAAACACCATGGCCAAGGCAAGAAAATGTTCCATGTGGCCTTGTGGTTTCGGAGGGTTAGAGTCCATAATGGCAAAGTCATGGCAGCAGAAACAGCTGTGAACTTCTACCTTGATCTGCAAGTAGAAGGCAGAGAGAGACACTGAGAAGAATGTGGTGGTTTAAATATAAGGGCCCCAAAGGTTCATGAATACTTGGACCCCAGTTGGTGGAACTGTTTGAGAAGGATAGGGAAGTTTGGCCTTGTTGGTGTGTCACTATGGACAAGTTTTGAGGTTTCAAAAGACTTGCACCATTCCCCAATCTCTCTCTCTCTCTCTGGCTCTTACTTGCACATCAGTATGTGAGCTCTCAATTGTTCCTGCAATCATGCCTTTACTATGCTATCATGGACTCTAGTCCTCCAAAATCATAAGGCCCAAATTAAATGCTTTCTTTTATAAGTTGCCTTGGTCATAGAGTTTTATTACAGCAACAGAAAAGATACTGAGTTTGGTTCCCAACACTTACTTCACCTGCCTGTAATGCCAGCTCCAGAAGATCTGATGCCCTTTTCTGGCCTGCAGTCACCCATGCTCAGGTATATATATATTAAACACACACACACACACACACACACACACACACGCACGCACGCACGCACGCACGCACGCACGCACACGCACAGAGTTTATCTCTTTATTCACCAAAATAAACTTTTAACAAAGAAGTTAAAGTGAAGCCTGGCTCAATGATGTCAGCCTGTAGTCCCAGCTACTTGGTTGAAGCAGGAAAATCATGAATTCAAGGCCTGCCTGGGTTGCTTAGCAAAAACTTGTCTCAGAAAAGAAGGAGTGAGGAGGGCTGGTAATATAGCTCAGGGGTAAAGGTCCTGGTTTCATCTCCAGCACTGCCAAGATACTTAACTAATTAACAAATTAATTAATTTTAACTCAGGTGGTCAGGTTTGCATAGCAGGTATTTTTACCCACTGAGTCATCTTTCCAGGCCAAATAAATAATTTTTAATAAGCAGAGTTGGGTTCTCTTAAAGGGAAAAATTTAAAGACAGATTTAAGCTCAATGGCTACTAGAAAGACTGAGAAAAAAATAAGGCACATTCAAGGTGTAACCTTCTCAATAGAGAATCACTACCTCTATATTTCAGAGGACGTTTTAAAGAGGCCTAAATAATTATTTCTAGGATCTACCGATAAATTGGGCTGGGGAGGAAGGGAGGTTGTACCTCTCTGCCCTGAGAAGGATAAGGCTGAATAACACATGCCCTCCTTAGATCCTCTCCAGTAGCTCTTCCATCTTCGCCTGCCAGCTGAAGCAGGTTTTGCTTTGTCCCAGTCCCTTATCACATCCAGTTGCTATCTGATGTAAGGTTATCATTGCTCTGGGGAGAAAACCTGTGCTTCCTCAAATAAATGGTCTCTTTAGAAAAGTCTTCTCAAGAGAAGCTTCACGGAAACTTATACATACTGTCACTCATCCTTCCCTCCCTTCCTTCCTTCCCCCCGACTTTCTCCTCTTTTTTCTTTTCTTTCTTTTTTTTTTTAAGACAGGATCTCACTATATAGATAGTTCCAGCTGTCCTGGAACTCAATATGTAACCCAGACTGGCCTCTAACTCACAGAGATTAATCAGCCTCTGCCTCCCAAGTGCCGTGGTTTAAAGTGTGCACTACCTTGACTTGCCTGCCACTTACAATTTTAAGTAGGGACTAGAGAAGTGGAAAGAGAAATTCATTATGTGTGTGTATCACAGTGCACATATGTGTGTAGCTGCAACAGACTCAGATTAACCAAGACCTGGATTCCAGACCCAGTTCTGCCTCCACTGACTCTTGGCAAATCTCTTCTTTCTTGGCTCAGTTTCTAAATCACTGCATTAGAGCTGGAGTTCATGATTTCTGAAGAGTTCCTAAATGAGAACTTGTTGTATATAAAGATATATGTGCTTGTGTGTATACATTATTCTCTTAGAAATTTCTCGATCCATAAACTCCTGCCATTATTTTGTTTTAATAAGCAGAACTGGCGCTGACTAAGAGGAGATTTAAATATAGATGTAAGTAAGCATGGGGTTAATAGAGAGGCACTTAGGAGAAGGAAAGAACACACCCAAGAGGATGGTGGGATCTGAAGTTATATCTAAAAGTTACTGAGAAGCTCAAATGAAACCATGGTGTGGCTTTTGATGTGTGTTGCCGAAGACTATAGCTGCTAAGGTAAAATCCTGAATTCAAAGAGGTAAGATTTTTTGTTAAAGATTTATTTATTCATGTATTTTATGTGTATGAGTGCTCGTTCTTCATGCCCATCAGAAGAAGGAATCTGATCTCATTATAGATGGTTTTGAGCCACCATGTGGTTGCTGGGAATTGAACTTAGGACCTCTGGAAAAGCAGTCAAGTACTCTTAACTACTGAACCATCTCTCTAGCCTCCATATTTTTTTATGGTAAACAAAAGTATAGTCTTCTTGGTGAGATTTCTAGGAAACATCTGGGAAAGGAGTTAGACCATACTCAATTTCATATACTCTCAGGCCTTAAACACAGTTCATTGCTATTTTAACAATCATATTTGAAATATCTCTACATAAAAACAATAGCCTCTATGTAGGCAAATGTCATAATAATTTTTGTTTTGATGGAATTCTTGACTCTGGGCCAGCAAGGGCCATACCAGATTTTGGAGTAAGGAACTCTTTACCCTTCCCAAGGTCTCTTCCTTTTCTCTGTCTTTCTCTCCTGCCTCAGTTTCCATCTCTGACACTTTGGTCCCTTAATGTTAAGGGTTGATGATGACTGTAGATCCATTTGTGGCTGCTGTTATTCTTTTGCTGCTGAATGGGGACATAGACCCTGTCTATGCAGGGGTCAAAAGTCTTGACCGGTCTGATGTAATGAGGGGGTCTGAGTTTGGGGATCAAACTGTGATATGGGAATCTGGAAGAGGAGATGCTACTACTTAGTACATCAAGCATATATCAAAACACACACACAACAGGGTGTTATGTCAGGTTCCAATAACAGGATCAAGAAATCAGACTACAAATCAAATTATCAGAAATCAGATAATACCTATGAAGTTAATAAATTATTAAAACTTAATGCAGAATCAGACAGATTAAATTTGGTATGTAAATCTTAGAGGATTTAGGCCAGATTTCCCTAATTATTTATTACCTCTCTTAGCCTTTTCTCTCTACTTCAATAATGGCATAGGTTTCCTCTGTGCTGCCACCAAAGTACCAAGAGCCATTGATTTTGTTGCACAGTTGTCCTTAGCATCCTACCTTTTGAGTTTATGAGTGAGATTTCCCCAAAGCTGTAAGCAAAATAAAGCACTGATGGCTGAAGAATAATTCTAAGAAGGAATTCAATGGTGGGACAGAGTACATAGTGTAATGTTGTAATAATCAAGCATACAATGTACCAACAGTTCCTAACAGAAAGGCAGCAGAACACACTACATTAACTGAATTAATGTTACTGCATTTGAGAAGTTAAGTTTTTGAAGAGATAATTGACATGTTTTCACAGTTTACAGGTGCAAGTGTCCTTGTCTTCAAGATGCTCTTGAGGCTGTGGAGAGATTTTACCCTTGAGAATAACTTCTTTTATTCTTTTAGTCCGGGCGTGGTAGGCTTCTATCACCCTCAGAGGGTATCAGCAAACATCAGAAGCTCTCTATACCCTTCACAGGGATGTGTTTGAGTAAAACCTAACCATTGGTCTTTTCCTTTGGGTGTGCTCATCCTTTGTAAAGATTAAGGAAAGGTGGTGGTTCAGGCCTACCTCCTGGGTTATTTGGACACAAAGTCAAGAATGATTACTGTTGTTGTTTTTTGGCTCTGGACTTTATGGTCCTACATTAGTTATTTGTAGGTGGAGACTTCTTGAAGTGTCTCACTTCAACAGAACTCTAAGTTATTTAAATGTCATTCTTTACAGCTCTTTGAAGTGGTTGAAGATTATCTATGCAGAATATAATCTCTATGTATCTAAAGAACCTGATTACTCCAACTATAAGTATGACAAACATAGATGACTATTGATTTATAATTCTTAATACCTATATAACTTAAAGACTAAGACAATAAACAAATGTGAGATAAATGAGGATAATGACCTCCAAATGTGTAAGTATCTTGTCCAGAGGTAGAAATGTACACTGCAATATGGTAAATATATATCAATATATAAAAATGTTTTATACAGAAGTAGAAGCATGCATGCATGCATACACATGAGACTCTTAATCTCAGGGTCGTGGGTTTGAGCCTCATGTTGGGCACCAGGTGTTACAGTGGTCAGACACTTAAAAGAAATTCCACACTAGCTCAGAATCAAGAAATAAATAGTCATTTATTAAGGGTTAAACTCACAAATCAGAATTCTCTGCTTCACTGGTTGAATCACACAATCCAAAAGAGCAGTTGGCAGGAACGGAGCAAGGGGAATGAGAGAGAAGGGATGCACACACCTTTGGCTTCCCCTGTAAATAGTATAAGAGGCCACACCCCAGTAGGCAGGTAAATACAAGCTGTAATACTTCCTACAGCACATGGGCTTCTCACTCAATCTAGAGCTTATGAATTCAGCTAGGCTTGCAGGCCACTGAGCTTCAGGGACCTGCCTGATGTGGGAGGTCCTTCTGTCTGTGTTGCTTTTATTGGTTAATAAAGTGCTTTGGCCTATAGCAAGGCAGACCTTAGCTAGGCGGGGAAAACTAAACTGAATGCTGAGAGAAAAAAGGTGGAGTCAGATAGAAGCCATATAGCCCTGCCAGAGACAAACGCTGGAACTTTACCCAGTAAATCACAGCCTTGTGGTGATTAATGGAGTAAAGATTAATGAAGATGGGTTAATTTAAGATATGAGTTAGCCAGAAATACGCTTAAGCTATTGGTCAAACAGTATTTCAAATAATATGGTTTCTGTGTGATTATTTTGAGCAGCTGGGAACAAACAAGCAGCCTCATACAACACCCGTCTATCTTCTCACCCCAGCTCTGGCATTATGTATGTGTGCGGCCAAACCCAGCTTTTGTACATAGTGGAGATCTGATGTACAAAAGATGTGTGCATGCTTGTGTTTCAAGCTCTTACCAACCGAGACATCTCCTCATCCAAGTTTTAACTTTTATGAATCTTTTGGAGACTTACTTCTATAATGTGTGTAAACTTTTTAGTTTTATCCTCACTTTAAAAAAAGATTTATTCTCTCTGTGTGGGTGCGTCTCTGTTAAGTGTATGCAGATCTACAGAAGTCAGAAGAGGGCATCAAATCACATGGAGCTGAAGTTACAGGCAACTGTGGACTGTCATGTGGGTACTGGGAACTGAACTTGGGTACTCAGGAAAACCAGCCAGTGCTCCTCACCGCTGAGCCATCTCTCCAGTCCCTGATCTCACTTCTTAGACTTTTCACTTTGGGACAATCCTTTACCTTTAGACAAAGTATCTAAAAACTGCCTTTTAATTTAGAAAAATTTATTAAATATTTTCTTTCTGCAGGCATAGTTTCAGAAAAGCACATTAAGATAAAACCAGGATTTCTACTTTCAAGGAGTTTCACAGCCCTACTGGGCTAGAATGATAGGACCATATAGTATCGTATCTTGGTATAGGTGTGTACAGTGCATAGTAAATCCTCAGGAAAATAAACCTATCCTGTGTGTATGAGTAAAGGTTCTCTGAAGACTCAGGACTTCAACAGAACAGACTAGGAGAGAGGAAGTACTTCTCAGGCAGAGGGAGTTACTGTAAAGACAAGAGGTGGGAGAGCATAGTGAGCTGTCAGCTAACTACCCAGAATTCTGCATGTTAGTAAACAGGTTGTCCAACAAACTCCATACTTCATTTCACATTCATTACATGAATTCATTTTGTGTGTATGTATGTAAATATGCATAGGCCATACATGTAGAAGTCAGGGGATAATCTATGGGAGTCAGTTGTCTCCTGGTACCATGGAGCTCCAGGAAGCAAACTCAGATGGTCAGGCTCAGCAGGAAGTGCCTTTACCCACTAAGCCACTTTTCAGTACTCTGAACATTCCTCAGAATGTTTTGTGTTTGAGATGGCATGTCTCAGGAGGATTCTAGGTGTCATACGAAGACACAGGCTGCTCAACAATGACATTAAGAAACATATCCATCTACAGAAGTGGTGCGGGAGAATTGTCTGTATTCTGTCAATTATATTTTAAATAAATACTGATTGGCTGATAGCCAGGCAGGATGTAGAGGCGGGAAAACCAGACAGGAAGTAGAGGCGGGCAGGGAGAACAGGAGCAATGGCTGCCAACATGGGTTGATAGGTAGAGGAACAATCCTTGGCACTCGGACCACCACAGCCAGCTCCTCAGGATTCCAGCAACTCTTCAGTTGACAAGCCAGTGTCTATTTGATCTTTTGGCTCTGTCCTGTCTTCAGGCTTCTGGACAGGAAAATCCATAGCACGTACCAGACGCTCAGGTACCCATATTAGAGTCTCAGCATCCTGTGGGAAAACACAAACAGCCCCTCTTCCCCACACCAGTACAGGATCTGGACCATACCAGGTGCCATCTGCTAGATTCTTCCATTTGACATGAGGCATACCAGAAGTAACTGGCCGCCAATGCCGGTCAGCAGCAGTACGAGATTGACCATCAACAGTCAAAAAATTTAAAATGTATAAAATAAGGGATAAGTGGTCTCTGGGGGTGGAGCCATATTCCCCCTTTTTTGTTTTATGCAAATAGGCTTTGAGTGTATGATGTGATCGCTCCACTATAGCTGGTCCTTGAGGATTATAGGGTATTCCTGTTTTATGGGAAATGGAGAACTCAGAGCAAAGCTTGCCAAAGCCAGTGCTGGTGTAGGCTGGCCCATTATCAGTTTTTATAGTTTTTGGGACTCCCATGTAGCCAAAAGCCTGGAGACAGTGACTTCTGACGTCCCGTAACTTTTCCCCTGTATGGGCTGAGGCAAAAATAAGATGAGAGTATGTATCCATGGTTATGTGAATATATTGCATACGCCCAAAAAATTCCATTTTTTGGGAGGATTAACTCCCAAATGGGGAACAGGTAGAAGTTCTGTAAACAGAGAACATTTTTTAACAATATCAGTGGCTTGCTCTCGAGATATCTTGAAATGAAATCTTAAAGACCCAGCATTGAGATGAAAACGATTGTGAGCCTTTTCTGCAGCTTCATAAGATTCTTGAGTAACTGCATAAATTTGGCGAGTAAGCTGATCAGCCAATGCATTCCCTTCACTCAAGGGACCAGGAAGGTCAGTATGAGCCCGCAAATGCCCTATGTAAATGGGAAAAGATCGAGCCCAAAGCAAAGTTTGAATAGCCAATAGCTGCGTCTGGACTCAAGATCCTGGACTAGGGTATGAGCAGGCTGTAATTTTTCCTTACGTAGGGGCCATTGCTCTATCCACACAGGTTTTTCAGTTTTCCATTTTATGGGAATGCTTTCTGGCTGCTCTGCAATGGCCCCTAAGAAAAATTTCCTAACCCTGCATGCTGTCCAGGTGACTGTTGTATAAATTTCTTGTCCGCTAACATCTGCATATCTCCCTGCAGATTTTTACCCAAGCCGTGACCAGGGACAAAGCCCTGGTTTTTTAGCATGCGCTGTATGGGTTCAGTGGTCAAAACAGCTCCCATAGCTTGCAAAACATCTCTTCCCCACAAATTGAGAGGAAGGTGTTCCAGAACAAATGGTTTAAAAACGCCCTTATGGCCTTCTTCATCCTCCCAATCTAAATATTGAGTACTGCACTCTGGAGAACTGGCCATACCGCCCTGTAATGTTGTAGAGGCTGGCTGTAGAGGCCAGGCTGCTGGCCTGTGCTTTTTAGCAATCACAGAACTATCAGCCCCTGTATCTGGAAGGCCTTGGAACTTTTTCCCATTGATTGTTAATGTAAGCGTGGGGCAGTTCTCTAGGCTAGAAACCCAAAAGGCTCCAGGGAATCCCGTGGAGCCAAACCCCTTGTCCCCTCGTTCTTGTTTAAAGAATGGATTAGTAGAGCGAAACATGGGCAAAAGCACTAGTTGAGCTATTCTCGCTCCTTGAGGGATGACAAGGACTCCCATACCAGCTTCAATCATAATTTTAATTTCTCCAGTGTAATCACAGTCTATAATTCCTGGTAAGATTTTAATTCCCCTAAGTGCAGAGCTACTTCTACCCAAGACTATACCTATTGAACCCTCTGGAATAGGTCCAAATACTCCGGTCCCCAAGGCCTGCACACCCATTTGTGGGGTCAGTACTGCCCGGGCAGAGGTACAGAGGTCCAGTCCTGCAGTTCCTGGGGTGCCTCGGACAAGGTCGTAGACAGTGAGGTATTTCTTTGAGGAATGAACCTGATGGGAACAGCTGGTTCGCTCATGGCCCCGTACACTTGTGTTTTGGGGGCCCGGGGCAGGCCCCTCCTCCCGTTTCCCGACATGGGGAGAATTCCTCGACTGTCAGTTTTAGTGTGACAGTCATATGGTGTAGGAGGGTCTTCTGTTTGTATATTGCCCTCATTGGTTAAATAAAGAAAACTGCCTTGGCCTTTTGGTAGGACAGCCCTTAGGTGGGCAGAGTAGATAAAAGGGAATTCTGTGAGAGAGAAGGCAGTGGAGCAGACGCCATGCTTCTCCAGCACAAGATGGACACTGGTTAGACTCATGCCGGTAAGCCACGAGTCGTGGTGACACACAGATTATTAGAAATGGGTTAAACAAATATGTGAGAGTTAGCCAATAAGAGGCTAGAGCTAATGGACCAGGCAGTATTTCAATGAATACAGTTTCCGTGTAATTATTTCGGGTACACACCGGGAGCCGGATGGCACAAGGGGCCCGGCGCCGGGAACACAGCCCGAGCCCTTCAATACAACAGATTGGCGCCTCAACGTGGACTAAATCCACTTAAAAACCTGAGATGTCTTAAAAAAGAGAGTTTAACACAGCTTTTTGCTGTTTGCATGCTGCAGAGAGATTTCCTGACTTGGCAATAGAAAATAGCAAAAAAAAGGCGCGCGATTTTAAAACATGGCTTCCTGGGCCCTGCCGCCGGTGCAAACTCCGGCTATGGAGTATTTGTGGGCCCAGATGTTTGTGTGTCCGCTTGGGATCGGGAAGAAAGTAGCTGAGACCCTGCCTTGGCTCAGCTCCTCCTGCCTGGGCAGACGGCGGGATCAGGCTTAGTCAGGCGGGAGAGCATGGTGGATTTCCGCAGCCATACACAGAGATGTTTTGCGCGTTGTGGCTCAGAGGCACAAGCAGCTCTGCCATGTTGGACTGGGCGGAGCAAGCAGGCAGTACCTGTATTCGACCTGGGATCGTGGCAGCTTAGATTCTTAAGAGTTTAGCATTTTAAAAACACAAAGCAAAACTGTTCCTGTACATTGAAGAATTACAGATTCACAGTAGGACATATTCAGACATAAAAGACCTCTAAATGGGTCATACTGTTAGATAAAATATGTAGGCTTGGGAGAAAAAAAAAAAAGAGTATAGAGAGTCATAAAATAATGTTAATGCCTTAAAAAAAAAGGGTAAAGTCTTTAAAGAGACAGAGTACAGATAGTCAAAGATTAAAAAAAAAAAGCCACGTAAAAATGGAAAATTCACAGAATGTCTGGATTATGTATTTTATTGTGTTTTCTTTGAATTTTTTGACTGTAAAGGAGCTAAGTACAGAGAGACGTTTCATTGTCTGGGCTGCTAAGCTAAACCAGCATGGATATTATAAAGTTATTATTACTTCAAAATTTGTGTCTAATGTTATGATGCTTTGGAAGAGAGGTTCTTCTTTTGTTTTCACAGAGGATGAAACTCTGTGGATTCCTTCTACACCAATGTGGTTTGATAGACCACGCCCTCCTGAAGGTCACTGTGAACACATTCAGAAAATTACTTCACTCAACTGGTGACTGAGATGAACAGGATACACCATGACAGACCTGATTAACAGCGCCCCCATAAAGCAGGAAGAAGTTTGGAGAGAAGTAACTACACCCACATTCCCAAATATTGTTTCTAAATGTTGTTTAAATTTAAAGGGGGAGATGATATAGATAATTTACATTGGTATAAATTTTGCCTTATTGATATAAATTTAAGGTCAATCTTGTTATATTTCTGATCTTGATTGTGTAGTTCATTTAAAAATGTAATGTATAATTAGGAAATATAGGTTGTTAATGGATAATCATTGATATAGTCAAGTTGGTAGTCATGTTAGTTAGATTTTCTAGATGTACATAGATATATTTCAGATAGACATTCTTCATATCTTTCAAAGACTACAGAACATGGCATTTAAATATTTTAATAACTTAGAACTT